>CAIGQV010019101.1:8844692-8857550 GCA_903798115.1 Danio jaintianensis
AAACACAGATTTTTTGGATGAACTTAACCTTTCAGTTTTTTAGGTCACTGCTCAAAAAGTGGTTAACAGGTCATAAATGGATTACATAAACTACTACATAGACGTAATTTGGTTTTGCAAATTACTAAATTAAACTGAACTTTAACTCTGAAAACTGGACTGAAGCAGTTTCAGTTTACTAGAACTTCTGTTAAGCCGCTTTGACACAATTTAAATTGTAAAAGCGCTATTTAAATAAAGATGAATTTAGTAATAAGTGACGATTTCTCACCGTCCTCATGTAAATGATTAATTGCATTGTTTTATCTGTTGTGTAGCTTTATGCCAGTATATACAGGCTACTAAATTCACAGATGGTGCCAGAGGAAAGTTGGCGAGTGCAAACGAAGGTAACCCTCCATCCTCTTACTGCTGCAGTCAAAAGCTCCTGTTCGTTTCACAATCAAGCACAGTGTCCGCTAACCTTTAACCTCTCCACGCACCTCTTTCACCGCACTGCTGTTTGTTTGTGTGTGTGAGATGCCTGCTGGCCGGGTAGTGTGGGATCACATGTTCTTCCTGCCCTTTTTCCACTTCAACTCCTCTTCCTGTTGCTCTCTCGGCAGCAGAAACTTATTATAAGCACTCCAAACTGTTTGTCCGTCACTGCTCCTGTCGCCGAGGATTTTGCTTGGTGGGCTGCAAATTTTGAGGCACGTCTTTTTCCACGCGACTTCCGACACTTTTCTGCTTCAACTGTTCTGGCACTTTTTGGCTTTTTGTTTCTGTTTTTTTTTAATGCCACTTTCTAGACTATTTCCTGAAGATATATACGCACATCAGTATATGATTTGTTTTGCTCGAATAGGTATGATAATTAGGATTGGTGTTAGCAAAGAGCTTTTTGAGCTGATCTTTCCCTTTCTTTTTCTCTTTCTGTCTCAATTTTTTTTTCAGGTGAGAATTTTGAGCAGAGTCCACTGCGGAGAACGTTTAAATCTAAGGTTCTAGCGCATTATCCCGACAATGTGGAGTGGAACCCTTTTGATCAGGATGCAGTGGGAATGGTAAGTGACCCAAAAATTGGAAATCCAGTCATCATTTATCCTCCCTTTATTTGTTCCAAACCTTTATGGCTTTTCTGTTAAACATTAAAGAAGATATTTTGAAGAAAACTGGAAAACCTGTGACCGTTGACTTACGTAGTTTTTGTTTTTCCTACTATGAATGTCAACAGTTTACAACAGACCATATTTTAGTCATTAATTGGAAATTGTTATTACATTACGTTGCAACTTTAAAGTTTAGCTAGTTTTAAAGAGGTAACATTTTGATGTGAATCAATTTGATGAGAGTTGGTGGCAAAATAGCAAAATTACAGCCAAATATGACAAAATAAGTGAATTTATTTACAAAAGTGAAAAGATTTTGTAAGTATTTCACAAAAGAAAATAAATGAATTAATGTATGATATTCAGGGAAAGAGGATTTCAAGAAGCACCAAATTAAAGGAAGCAATATAACAAAAACTCCAAACTGGCTGAAAAATGATCCTCTAAACTTAATAAAAATAAGAAAGAAAGAACATCTTCAGCATTTGCACGCCATATCTAGACTACTCTTCTAACCAAAATGTGTATAAAACTAACAGCGAGTGACTCTCACTTTTAGGCTTGTGAACAAGCCTAAAACAAGAAAACAAGAAACAACAAGAAAATCTAACTCTAAAGTCAAGTCAACATAATATCAACATAACACAAGCCAAAATCACATAAACAGAGCAGAAAGGTAAGCAAGGCAAAAAGCAAGAGAGCAAACTTCCACTCTAGCATCCCTTTAAACTTTTAGCTTCGTTCCTGGTTGGCAGCAAAGGTGGTGACGTCACAGAGATTAATAATGACTGACGTCTCCATGGATGAATTTGAAACTGGAATGGGTGATCCTAAGAGAATTGACAGAGAGAGATCGAGAGAGAGAGAGAGCGCACAAGCAAAACAACACAGGCACATACATTGGTCCATTCATTCATTCATTCATTCAGTTTCTTTTTGTCTTAGTCCCTTTATTAATCTGGGGTCGCCACTGCGGAATGAACCGCCAATTTAGCCAGCATATGTTTTTACACAGCGGATGCCCTTCCAGCTGCAGCTCATCAATGGGAAACACCCATACACTCCCATTCACACACATACACTACGGACAATTTAGCCTACCCAATTCACCTATACCGCATGTCTTTGGACTTGTGGGGGAAACTGGAGCACCCGGAGGAAACCCACGCGAACATGCAAACTCCACACAGAAATGCCAACTGACCCAGCCAAGGCTCGAACCAGCGACCTTCTTGCTGTGAGGCGACAACGCTACCCACTGCGCCACCGCGCCGACATTGGGCCATAACACAGTATAAAACCCCATTGGAAAATCTCAGTTGAACCCACAGCAAATTATTCTTCTGGGTTCTGATGTCAATCATGCACCACTCTTTTTCTAGAAAGCAACTGAACATCAGCAGACACAGTGCTGGTTTATGAAATCTCTTTAGCTTTAGATTTCTGGATCTATCCAGCTGTGCAAAGACCTTTTTGCATATGTCTATTTTCTGATTAAAATTTGGGATTGAATGCAGTTGGCTTAAAGTCTGAAATTTTCCAATCCTTTTCTTGAATGAGTCAAAGAATTGCTCACAATGTCTAAAAAGTACACTCACTTGATGCTACATGTGTAATGTAATGCTGCTAATTAGCTAATTAAAGGCCCGGTATACTTCAAACGAAATGGAAGAACAAACTTTTGGGTTTTTCATTTGAGAGCAAAAAGAAATTCTAAAACGCTAAGTGATGATATACTGTTTTCAAACATTCAGACACCCCCACGCTGCAAGAGGCAGAGTTGTACATACGTCACGTTGCTCGTGTGTACCGGTCTACTTCTAAACACAAAAACAAAACAATGGTGGCTGTGACAGTAGAAAAGTTCTGTAAACATCTGCTCTGCTCCATAAAAACCAGCTCTGCTACTTGACTCTCCAGTTTGTTCATGTTGACGTTGTTGCTGTTCTCCTTTCTGACCTCCATGAAATGTGAAAAAAATCAGGGGCAAAAGTAAATGCATGCCAAAGAAGGCGGAGTTCCAGAACACACCCACCGATTGCATAAACGCAACAGACCAATGGTAGCTCAAAGATGTTTTGGAGTCAAAACGCAATCCCCCCAAAAAGTTTGCTTTGGTAAGCGGTTTCTTTCTTTTATCGTTTAAAGTATACTAGGGCCTTAACAGTTAGCAAGGTAGGTGTTGTAGTGGTTAAGTAGGATGTAGAATATTGTCATGCAGAATAGGATTTTAATATGTGCTTTATACATACTAATAAACAGCCAATATGCATGTATAGTTCATAAGAAGTATGAATTGGTCCCTTATACCAAAGTGTTGAGGTGAATGAGGTGGAAACTTCCAGAAATTGTCAATAAACTAACACGTGACTGAAAAATATATATGTATTTCTATCAGTGTGGGAATCAAGGCTTATATACAGTATGTTTTTATATGTGTTTAGAATCAAAACAGAAAGGCAAAGCCACAATAATGTAACACTGAAAGGTGCAAAGCACTGTTGAGGTCTAAAACACTCTTAGTAAACATAATCTAAAGATTGAAGTCACTGAAGGTAAATCAAACTCTTTTTAAAGCTCCTTTAAAATGTTTTTAAATGTGTGCATGGTTACTGAGATAATCAATATAGGCTTCAGTGTGTTCAGTTCCACTCAACTTCAGCTTTTAGAGTAGACTAAACTGTTCATTATGCCTCAGAAAAAGATGTTTTATTCCACTACAAGCCATTTTATATCTTTACCTTATACAAGCTAGAAGGCAACATGGAAATTCTACCATAATTTATTCATCCTCCACTTGTTTTAAACCTGTTTGAGTCTTTCTTCTGCTGAGCACAGAACAAGATTTTCTAAAGAATGTTGGAAAAAAAAGCCATTGAATTCTGTAGTATTTTTTGTTTTGTTGGCTGCTTTTTCCCCAACATTCTTTAGAATATCTTGTTTTCTGTTCAACAGAAGAAGGAAATTCATAAAAGTTTCTAACCACTTGAGTGTGAGTAAATAGTGGGGAAATTTAAATTTGCTCACACTATATTTTAAGGTACAATTCTTGTTATTAAACCATTAACTATGGCTTACATAATGTACTCCTAATTTGCTGCTGATTAATAGTTATTAAGATAGTAGTTGGGTTTAGGTTTTGGATAGGATTTAGGATGTAGAATAAGATCGTGCATAATTCATTCATTCATTTTCTTTTCGGCTTAGTCCCTTTATTAATCTGGGGTCGCCACAGCGTAATGAACCGCCAACTTATCCAGCATATGTTTTACGCAGTGCCCTTCCAGCCGCAACCCATTACTGGGAAACATCCATACACACTCATTCACACACTACGGACAATTTAGCCTACCCAATTCACCTATACCGCATGTCTTTGGACTTGTGGGGGAAACCGGAGCACCCGGAGGAAACCCACGCGAACACGAGGAGAACATGCAAACTCCACACAGAAACGCCAACTGACTCAGCCGAGGCTCGAACCAGCGACCTTCTTGCTGTGAGGCGAACGTGCTACCCACTGCGCCACCGTGCAGCCCATCGTGCATAATATGCACTTTATAAGTACTAATAAGTGAAGTTTATTTATAAACTAATTTCGAGAGGATCACGTGCTTATGATTGAACACAGCTGGTCCTGCATTAGCCATTTCATGATTCACCAATCAGACGATTCCAAAGTCACTATAAATAACCTAAGTTCCATACCACAGCCATCTTCGTTTTGAAGAATCCCCCCTTCCACCCCTACTCCTCCTCCTTTCCTAGATAGGTGGCACTGTGGCCCAGTGGTTAGCACTCTTGCCTCACAGCAAGAACGTTTCTGTGCAGAGTTTATGTTCTCCCCGTGCTCGCGTGGGTTTCCCCCGGGTCCCCCGGTTTCCTCCGACCGTCCAAAAACATGCAACTTAAGTTAATTGACTAATCCAAATCGGCACCATAGACAAGCTCCTAGTAAGCAGTTATATCATCAAACGCTCTGCAACGGGAGGGAGCCTGGGCTCGAGGATCTTATGAGCTCAGGGCTCTCTCCCAGGACAGCATGCCAAACACGCTTTATATTCATTCATCAGCTAAGTGTGAACTCTTGGAACAGTCTTAATAATAGGCAGATAATAAGCCAAGAGTGAGAATTGGTCCTTATACTTAAGTGTTACCTTAAATGTTTGAGTGAAATATCCCTATAAAGGTGGTGTTGCATGTAAAGGCTAACAACACCCTTAAGACAGTCTATATATATAAAAAAATAACCATCATAATGTGATTTTGCACAGAAAATATGCACTTACAGTCAGATGTCTGTTAATCAACTAAACATGCATGGTTGTTGACAGTCTTAGGCCCTGATCACACCGAAAGCGATTTTTGCGTTGAGAGGTGCATCTTTTGAATGGTTTACTGATGGCCGTGATCGTTTTGCGTGTTGCGTTTTAACCACCTGTGCCGGGTTTTTTTTTGCCGTTGCGCTCTGTGCAAAAAAAGTCTAATCTGAGCGGAAAAAGCGAGCTACGTCAGTCACGTCTTTTTCATTCTCCAATCAAATGAAAGCAGAGGCAGGGTTTCCGTTGAGGTGACAGCAATGTTTGTGTTGTCAAGACAACTGTGGAGACTTTTAAAGATGGAGGAGAGACTAGTGGTTGATGTTTTGAGTTATCCGGAGCTGTATGACTTCACAAATTGTGAATATCACATAATTATTAAATATTACAATTATAACAATATCAACAGTAACTCTCGCGCACAATCCGCAACTGATTCAGTCAGTGCCTAGCAACATAAAAAAATGCACCACTACTTTTTTTCTTGTAAACAAAAAAGGCAGTACGGTGCGCCTCATGTTCTCAGAGTGGAAAAGCACATTTGGTGTGATCAGCCCCTTAATATGGACATAACCATATCAGGCACTCAGAATGCATGGCTGCTATATTGGTGTATCAAAAGAGATATGGAGTGGCTTAAATAAAGGGTGCATTTTAAAGGTCAAAAAGGATCTTTGTAGAACCTCAAATCTTGTTTTGTCATTACCCCTACAGCTCTGTATGCCAAAAGGCCTGTCCTTCCGCACTCAAACAGACACCCGCGAGCCCCAGTTCCACTCCTTCATTATCACCAGAGAGGACGGTTCGCGGACATATGGCTTTGCCCTCACTTTCTTTGAGGAGGTGACCAGCAAACAGATCTGCAGTGCCATGCAGACGCTCTATCACATGCACAACGCAGAACAATATGATATCCTGCACACGCTGCCCACACCTCGCAGTCCAGAAGACCCCCGTCCCACAGCGCAACAACTGCATGCTGCCCCTGCACTGTCCAGACTGCAGCGCTTCAACTCCTACGACATCAGTCGGGACACACTCTACGTGTCCAAATGCATCTGCCTGATCACCCCCATGGCCTTCGCCCACGCCTGCAGGAGGGTTCTTGAGCAGCTGCACAAGGCCGTCACCTCGCCTCAGCCCCCGCCGCTGCCGCTGGAGAGCTACGTCTACAATGTCCTCTATGAGGTCCCACTGCCTCCGGCCGGACGCTCCTTGAAGTTTTCAGGCATCTACAGGCCAGTGATCTGTCAGAGACCAAGCACGGCTGAGCTGCCCCTCTTTGACTTCCCCCTTCAGGAGGTGTTTGAGCTGCTAGGGCTGGAGAATGTCTTGCAGCTCTTCACCTGTGCGCTGCTGGAGATCCAGATCCTTCTGTACTCACAACGTGAGTAACAATCATTCATACTTCTGTAGATCTGCTGCTGGGCTGGGGAACTAGGGCTGCATGAAATTGGAGAAATCTGATATTGCAATATTTTATTTTTCTGCGATAAATATTGCGATATGAATGCAGTTTCACGAGATGCTTTGAATAGCTCTAATTGATGTTTTTCTGGGGAGTCTTAACATTAAGTATTCAGGTGCAGATATTAAATAATCACAATGCAAAAAACTTCGCTTTTTCTTAGTTTGCTTTGTCTCGTTTTAAGTCCAAATATCTAAAAATTCTTTGATCAAGTAAAAATATTGTTTTGTTTTCCACTTGAGAAGAAATAAGTCAAAGAGTTTTTCCTTAGAACAAGCTAAATTATCTGCCAGTGGAGTAAGTAAAATAATATTAATTTCACATTAAAATGTAGACATATCGACTAGAAACAAGACAAACATTACAAGTAAGAATATTATGAGAATATTATAAGAAAATATATGTTGCATAAATCGTATAAATATTTAAATACAATTAATCTTTGTTACTTTATTTTGATTGGTTTCATCTGCATGGTAACTTATGCTACACGGCTAACCTGCTCCGTAGCAGGTTTTATTCTGGGTTGAGATTTCAGACCTTAACTGGACCAATCAGCTGTAAGGAAATTGACATATATCTGATGTAATAAAGCCAGTTCCTGTGTGCCTATACAGTATATCAGGGGTGTCAAAGTCAGTTCCTGGAGGGCCGCAGACCTGCACAGTTTAGTTCTAACCCTGCTCCAACACAATTACCTGTAGATTTCGAACAAGCCTGAAGCATAGATATATACACTAGATATCGCATACGGACCCTGAGCATGCTTCAATAGCGCCGCCACATTTGTACAATGCTCCCAGGACAAATGTCATTCAACAGCACTCAGTCAAGACCAAAGCCAATGTGAAGATGCTGGACTTTAGCGCTTTGTACGGGTGTAGTAACAAGCAAACAAAGAAAACAAAGCATAAAGGCATAACATTTCATAGGTAAGATTTCGTTTTTTACGTTTTTGTATGTTACGAACTTTTGTGCTAAACAAGTAACGTTATTGATGATAATACAGTCTCTTACTGCATTCACCATAAGGCAAAGTACCACTAACTTGCACTAAATACACGGCTTATGCTAGTTTTGTCGAATACAATCAGCAAACAATGTGAATAAAACATGACAACAAGATGCTGCGGTGCCAGAAACTTGTATTATTGTCGGCAAAGTGAATGAGTCGTTAATAATGGGGATTCATTCACAAACGAATCGCTCCCTCCGTTAGAATGACAAGTGAAAGCAGGAGAGGGGGTGTGTTTCAGGACACGGATTAGATCAAATTTAACAGGTAGGGGGGATAATACATCACATGCACACATGCACACAAACACACACTCTTTGTCGGCAATGCCCGTGCGGTCACTTATCCATCGATGTAGAAAAGTGATGTAAAATTATAATTTTCATAATTTAAAAAAATATTTGCGTACTGACCACCGGAAAAACTCCTGATTATAGATATGTGTATATATGTGTATATATCTCTAGCTCTGGATGGCCAGTCCTCCACTGCACCTTGGTCCCGCCTTCATTTCAAAGGAGTGCTACCCTGTACTAAAATGGCGGCTCTATTGATGCATTCCTTCCAATAGACAACAACAGGGTAGGCGACATCTAATGTAAATATCTATGAGCCTGAAGGACTTAATTATTTTGATCAGGTGTGTTTAATTAGGGTTAGAACTAAACTATGCAGAGCTGCGGCCCTCCAGGAACTTACTTTGACACCTGTGCAGTATATACATAGCCCTGCAGTCATAAAGGAATAGTCCTGTTGACTTCTTTGGCCATCATTCCATAACTTTAATGAACTTTTTTAGTTTAAAAGAATTTGGGTCGATTTGTAAATATCACATTTATTTTTAAACTACCCAAGACTTGTGGCCATTAATACCAAACCCAACCCATGTCTGAGGATCTCGTTTTGGACCCAAACCTGCTTGGATCTCGAGTCAGACTTTGAGTTTTCTGAGCTTTGACCTCTAGTAAGCACCAAAAAAGAGGACAGAGAGCCCTGAAAAGATGAGTCTCAGTCTGCTTTAAATGAACTCTGTGATATATCGAATTCATATTTTAGTGGATCTACACCAAAGACATCTAATCAAACCAAAAACAGGATTTGGTATCACAAGATACGACCTTGAAAAGGGAAGAGTGCTCATACAGGTCTGCTTTTTTTTTTGCTTCATAGTTGCAATGTTGCCATTACAGTTAAAACAGGCATCAGAAATGTCAAAATTGTCCTTAGTCATTCAGATAAAAATGAGTCTACAGTAGGGGTGGAGTCAGGACCACCACTAAGCGATGAAAATTAGGATGATTCCAAGGGCCCACGCACTTTTTTCCCCCAGAGATCTGCTTTATTAGTATCAACAGTACTAGCAGGTAGGGTTGTCAAAAGTATTGATTTCAATATGGTCATACAGAATATGAGTTTAATCATCAATTTATACATACTAATAAACAGCCAATATGCATGTATAATTCATAATAAGTATGAATTGGTCCCCACAATAGCATTTTACGGGAATGAGGTGGAGACATCCATTTCCAGCTAACATTTGCCATTGTGCTCAACAGATATGATTTAGAGGCCATCAGTTTACCACTCATCATTGCTGTTCATGAAGTGCAAACACAGATACACGGACACTGGAGCGTTTCAAAGTCACATTGATAAGTCGATCCATCAGCGGCTCGCTCATATGTCAGTTCATTGACAGATCAGCTGATTGACGTGGCTTTGAAACACTATAGTGTTTGTGTATCTGTGTTTGCACTTAGTGAACAGTGATGAAGAGTGGTAAACCGATGACCTTTGCGACCAATTGCAGTCATATCTGTTGAGCGTGTCAACACAATGGCCAATCAGCTTTGTTTTTGAACGTGCTCAAATGTTAGCTGGAAGTTTTTAAAATATTTTTTTATTGGTAGTGAAGTCGATTCTTTTGACAACACTACTAGCAGGGAACCCAACCTCATATTCTTTCATAGGGCCCAGAATTGCCCTATAGGCACCCCTGGGTAGAATGGTTTATTGGAAATTTTTTTTTAAATTCTTGTCATGGTTTGGTACGCATGTGTATTGTTGAAGTCACACTGTCACACACAGCTTATCGTTTTTTTAAAATCATTTTAAATTACATTAAATGGCATATTATAAGGCTATGTGTTTTTTGCTGATGTGTAATATTTCTAAATGTTACAACGAGGCATTTTCTTTTATTTTACAATGTAAACTGAATCAAATCTAAAATCGTGACTGTAGAATTGTTATTCAAACTGAATTGGCAATTTTGTGAACAGTTTTACCATAGATAACCTATAAGAAGACAACCAGAGACAGTGATTATTTAAAAAAAAGTTTTACTGCAACCTGTTTACCCATTGCAAGCACGTAAAAATCCTTACAAACAACTCACTTAATAGTAAGAGATGTCTTATCAAGGTTCTGTAAATTTCTAACGAGTTGGCTGTAACTCATAAATCATTACTCTTAATAGTCAAAGTGGGTGAACGGAGAGACTTTAAATCAGTAAATCTCTTTTTGGCCTAACCTAACATTGCTCTTCGCTGCCAAATAAAGCTAATTTAAATCTAATGGCCTTAAAGGGATAGCTCACCCAAAAAATTTACTCACTACACTGTAAAAAATGCAGGGTTCCACACAATTCATTTATGTTGTCCCAACACAAATAGATTAAGTTAACTTAATTGTTTTTAGTTCAATCCACTTAAATTTGTTAAGTTGTCCCCCAAAAAAACTTAAGAATTGCGTTGTCTCAGCTCATTTTAAGTAAGTAGTTTGAACAAGCACAAAATAATTTTTTTGAGTGTACTTTACCAGCAGACGCACAACGTCATAAGATGTTAATATTAGGTTAGATTTGACGTCCAATTACAACGTGAAATGACGTTGGTATTTTGTTGATTTTAGGTTGTGTTGGAAAGTGACCAAAGTCCAACGTCGAGCCAACATCTTAACCAACGTCATATTGACGTCAAATACTGACATTTATTTGTCAGGTATGGCAACCAAAATCCAACATCTGACAGACGTCAAAGTGGTAACGTCCACACAACATCAAGCTGTAACATATTTAGACGTTGATATTTTGTTATTTTTAGGTTGCGTTGGAAAGTGACCAAAATTCAACGTCTGTCTGACGTTGGCGTGATGTTCGGTTCTGACATCAACCAGATTTTCATTTTCACCCAAAATGCAACGTCCCACGACGTTGGGGTACAATGTCAATCTGACGTCATGTTGACATCCTGTGCCTGCTGGGTTTTCTCGCCCTCAAGTGGTTCCAAACCTTTATGAGTTTCTTTCTTCTGTTAAACATAAAATAAGGTATTTTGATTGGTATTTGAAATAATACAATTATTATTATTTTTTGGGGGGACAGCTTAATTGTCTTACGTTCAATCCACTTAAATTTGTAAAAACTAATAAGTTAACTTAATTCCGTCATGTTGTCCCAACACGAATCGATTGTGTGGAACCCAGCATTTTTTATAGTGCATTGACTTCCATTGCAGAAAAAACTAATCATATGGAAGTCAATGGACACAGATTGTCAGCGTCTTTCAAAATATCTTATTTTCATGTTCAACAGAAACAAAAACAAAAAAAAGGTTTGACAAGCAAAGCAAATGGTCAGTAGAGGATGACAGAATTTAAATTTTAGGGTGAACTATCCCTTAAATTCCTAGTAGATATCGTAATTAAAGCCACACAAACATTGATTTTGTCTTAATTTTTTTGCCTGTTCAGTCAGTACAGTACAGGCTGGGTTCAGTCAACAGAATAAACAGACGGTAATGTTGCGGTGTACTGCGACATGCTCCTTCTCTCTTTTCACGCACTCTCTCCATCTCAGTGTCCGTGTGAGCTCATCTTAGCGCTTTGTTCTCTCTCATTCTTGTCAAAATCACAGCCCAACCCTTTGCTTAGAAGCACCTGGTAACTAAACGGCTTTCTGTGGAGTATTTACATGAATACATTTGCAAAAATGTAATGTACATAATTCATTTTTGTATTCAAGGCCATATGTTGCATGATTATTTCATCCAAAAAAATCACAATATAGAGTCTAGCATTCTCAAAATTATGATTTTAATCTTTTTAATATCCTTATTATACTTAATTCATCATGTTGTGTGTACTTTATTTGATTCAGACGTTACATGCGCTAATTTTACAGTCAGTGATTCCTGCTGGAAATCCTCAGGAAGATCAAATTGAAAGGGTCATAAGGAGATTGTTGTGCGTTTCGATGGCAGATGTGCTGATTGGATCAATTACCCCAACAAGGAGGAACAAATTACAGGAGGCAACTACAAAACGACAGGGGGTTTTGCTGGATGCATTGCTGTGCTGTTGCTTAGCAACCGTCCCCCTGATAAGGCAGGCGGTGGTGATGCAGCATAAATATGATTGGCTGCAAATGACATCATCCCTTTTCTGTATCCAGAAGGCTGGAGCTCGTAATGTTTTGTGGACGCAGAGTGTCCAGAATGAAAAAAGCACTCGATGCCATTAGATGGAGCGGCTCATATACACAGCAGGGTGTGTGATCTGTGGAAAAGACTACGTTGTTCTATAAATAACAAGAGCGATCGTAGCACATATAAAGACCTTGGCTGTTTTCCATGTATGTGAATCCTTGAGATGGGTATGTGCTGCTGAATGAATGGGCATTTGGTCTTTTCTGTATTGACCTCTGCCATATTAGCTGTGTAATAAAAGAGCTTTACATTCCAAGTGTAGATTATTAATTCAGATCATGCTTCTTATTTAAGATCACATATCATTGAAACACTTAATGAAATGATGAATGACATTTTGTATGTTGTGTCAGTGGCGTATTTTCTGCCTGTATAAAGTTAATTATACAAAAAATACACCTATATTATATTATATTACATTATATTACATTATATTATATTATATTATATTATATTATATTATATTATATTATAT
>CAIGQV010019101.1:8857560-8878804 GCA_903798115.1 Danio jaintianensis
TATTATATTATATTATATTATATTATATTATATTATATTATATTATAATAATTTATTATAATTTAATTGACAATTTAATTTATTTTCCCAGTGATGGGTTGCAGCTGGAAGGGCATCCGCTGCGTAAAACATATGCCGGATAAGTTGGCGGTTCATTCCGCTGTGGCGACCCCAGATTAATAAAGGGACTAAGCCGAAAAGAAAATGAATGAATGAATGAATGAATTTAATTTATTATATTATATTATTGATTATATATATATGTACTATTTATTATATTATATTTAATTATATTATATATTACAATTTATTATAATTACATTATGTTATATTATAATAATTTAGTATAATTTTATTTATTGTATTATATTATTATTGATTATATATATAATTTATTATATTATCTTTAATTATATTATATTATATATATCACAATTTATTATATTATATTATATTATATTATATTATATTATATTATATTATATTATATTATATTATATTATATTATATTATATTATATGTTTAACTTTACTGGGTAAGGAAGATTAAAGAATTTAAGTATAATGAATATGACTGTAGCAGTTCTGTGGGTTGTGAGGTGAGGTGTCAGTATGTGTGTGTGTGAGTGTGTGTCTGTGTGATCATGAACAGGCGTGTTGTTTTTGCTTGGAGGATGGTTTAGTATTCCTGTCTCTCTGACAGTCGTGACACCCCATGGAATTGCAGGGTGGAGATGAAAAATTTCCCATTTTGTCTGGGTTTCCCATTTTGTGTGTGTATGAATAGTATAGATTGTTAAAGCACTGTATTGTGATATTTTTTGTTTTAAATACCCACTCGAGAGTCCATTGTGAGCCAGTCACTTAAGCAGCACTTAAGCATTTCTACAATAACTGAATGCTTGAATGTAAAGAACAGACAGACTAACAAAATGTCAGTAGTATAAACCGAATAACGGGGTATTGTAGTGCTCCGAAAATTGTAATTGAAAATTGAACTTTAAAGAAGATGTGTTGGTAGTAAAACATATTTAGTTTCCATTTTCTTCAATCATATGGAAGTCAATGGGAAACAGAACTGCTTCATTACCAACCATTCATTCATTCATTCATTCATTTTCCTTCGGCTTAGTCCTTTATGTATCAGGGGTCGCCACAGGGGAATGAACCGCCAACTATTCCAGCATAAGTTTTACGCAGCAGATGCCCTTCCAGCCGCAACCCAGTACTGGCAACCCAACCATTATTACACTGATTCATTTAGTCATGGATAAATATGATACTAAAACAAGTCCCTTTCTAAGTAAGTGATTCATTGGATCTTTCATTCAGATGATTTGTTCAAAATGGCTAATTGATTGAGAAATCAAACATTTTCTTAAGTCTGTTTCTTAAATTAGTATTAACTTCTTTGTTGATCTGTTGTATGAAATCATTTTCATATTATCAAATGAATCCACACATGTATGGGATCAAATTTGTCTGGAGATGTTTTGGTAGAAAAGCACTCTTGCTTGTGTAACATTACTTACCTGTATAATGTATGTGGGCGTCACGGTGGCTCTGTGGTTAGCACTGTCGCCTCACATCAAGAAGGTCGCTGGTTTGAGTCCCAGCTGGGTCAGTTGGCATTTCTGTGTGGAGTTTCCATGTTCTCCCCATGTTGACGTGGGTTTTCTCCAGGTGCTCCGGTTTCCCACACAGTCCAAAGACATGCGCTATAGGTGAATTGAATAAACTAAATTGGCCGTAGTGTATGTTCCGCTGTGGCGACCCCTGATGAATAAAGGGACTAAGCCGAAGGAAAATTAATGTATGGGATCAAATTTGTGAGGAGATGTAATATTACTTACCTGTATAATGTATATATTTAAAAACAAAAAACGATATTTTGAGCTTTCATAACTTGAATTATAGGTTCATTCTTATAACAGGGTGTCCGCTGGGTCTTAAAAACTAATAAAAGTTGATAATCCAATTTAGACTCAATTGAAGGCCCCTAAAAAGTATTAAAAAGTCTTAAATGCTATTTTACAAGGTATTACATTTTGTATAACTTTTGATTATACAATATGTAGTTGTATGTTAGAGTTTGCCTGGATTTAATCTGCGAATATCAGGGTGCTGTGTAGTTTATTAAATCGATAAAATCCTGCTAGATTTGACCTCATGCTGCTTTGTTTTTCTTTACTTTCTGAATCCTGTATAAGTACTCCTCCCTAAAATGCTTCTTTTGGACTCTCAAGACTTTCTTTTTTTTTGTTTTTTGCAAAGTGAGCGACATAGCTAATAATGTCAGCTATTATATATTTATTATATATAGCTATTATATTTTTCTGCCCTGAATAAATTTCTTTCTTTCACCTCTGTTAAAATCTGTTCCTGTTTTGGTTGTCAGTTGTGAGTCTGTGTGGATCTCCTGATAATCTGCATGGCTCTGTAAATGAGCTCAGTGTAGTGTAACCCTGCTCTGACAGTCACGTGTCTGGATGTGTCTGTGTCATTTTTTTCTTTCTGCCAGATTACCAGCGGCTGATGACGGTGGCAGAGAGCATCACAGCCTTGATGTTCCCCTTCCAGTGGCAGCATGTGTACGTGCCCATCCTGCCCGCGTCCCTGCTCCACTTCCTGGACGCTCCTGTGCCGTACCTCATGGGTCTGCACTCTAACGGCCAGGATGACCGCACCAAACTGGAGCTTCCCCAAGAGGTGCGCCACATAGACACACACAAACACAGCTATATTTATGGGGACTTCCCATAGATGTAACAATTTTTATACTCTACTCCTAAACCCAACCCTCACAGGAAACTTTAAATGTAAAATTCAGCATTTTTACATTTTTAAAATACTTCATTGTGTGTAATTTATGAGCTGTTTTCGTCATGGGGTCCAAAGAAAAAGTCCCCACAAGGTCAAAATTGACTAGTATTGCTATACTTGTGAGGACACTGTTGGCATCCACAACGTAATCATTTTATTGGGCATTTGTAAATAACTTAAAGTTAAATAAACATTAGTAAACATTCATTCATTTTCCTTCAACTTAGTCCCTTATTTATCAGGGGTCGCCACAGTGGAATGAACCGCCAACTATTCCAGCATATGTTTTACACAGCGGATGCCCTTCCAGCCGCAACCAAGTAAACACTGTGCCACTGTGCCGCCCACTAGTAACATGACATAAATCAAAAGTCTTTGCATCATTACTAATAGACAGCTTGCTAAGTGTTAAATAACTATCACAGAGTCTTATCAGAGGGATTTATCAAGCAGCATAGAAAAAAACAACACTGCATTCCTTCCAGTGCTTGTTTTCATTCACCCTTTTAAGTGGACTATATTAGTGTAATAATGTAGGGAATAGTGACGTGGGTATGGGGCAATTTCAGATACAGCCCATGCTAGCGCAAAATATACTGCATGGACAAAATAAAAAGTCTATTGTTTCATATTATGCTCTTTATTTATATTTATTCATGCTTTTTTTTCATATTATCGTTTATTTCGTGGTGCCACAAAATACATTGTTTACGGTAATCCAATATTACATGCCATTACTGGGATGCAGACAGAATTGTCAATAACAGCATCGTGAGAATGTTGCAATCTTGAAAGTGCAATGTTTATATTTTGCATTTTATTTAGTGATTTTTTTTAATGTTGGCCATTGAATTGAATGAATATTTTAGATTTTTGTTTAGATAGTTATTTTATATTTCCACATTTTTAATCAAACAGTTGCCCTTAAGTTCTAAATATAGTAATAAATATGATCACATATGAATGAGTACATACCTGAGTAAAAAAGAAACATTACTCAGTCCTTTATATGTGGACAATATATATATATATATTAACTATTATAGTTAATATTAGTATAAGTATAATATATATTATTATATATACTATTAATTGATTTATTGAATTAGCAGAAATGGTACTTTATCGTGATTTTATATATATATATATATATATATATAGTTTGCATGTTCTCCCCGTGTTCGCGTGGGATTCCTCCGGGTGCTCCGGTTTCCCCCACAAGTCCAAAGACATGCGGTATAGGTGAATTGGGTAGGCTAAATTGTCCGTAGTGTATGAGTGTGAATGAGTCTGTATGGAAGTTTCCCAGTGATGGGTTGCAGCTGGAAGGGCATCCGCTGCGTAAAACATATGCTGGATAAGTTGGCGGTTCATTCCGCTGTGGCGACCCCACATTAATAAAGGGACACGAATACGGGGAGAACATGCAAACTCCACACAGAAACGCCAACTGACCCAGCCAAGGCTCGAACCAGCGACCTTGCTGTGAGGCAAACGTGCTACCCACTGCGCCACCGTGACGCCCCTATATTTATACTTAAGTCTTTCAAAAGATATTAATTTGTCATCTTCATAAAGATCTTCCAAAATGCTAATATTATTATCTATCCATTCCTTTCATAATACTGGTGTTCCACCTATTAACAATTTTGGATTGGCCCAGATGGAAGATGATGGACATAGGAAAGGGTCAGATCGGAAAATCTGGAATGTCTTTTTCCAAATTGTTTGGAGATGTGAAATAATTGGATGATTACGTACTGGCAATGGTAATTTCGCTATTAATAAAGACTCAAATGGTATTGATGGGTAAACTGGTTTTTCCATGTTTAGCCATGGGGGGGGGCACGTTCTGGAGGTAACATCCATTGTCCCAGGTGCCTCAAACCAAATGCATAATGATACAGAGATAGTTTGGGGAGACCTAGGCCTCCCCTCTCAACTGGAAGCTGCAGTTTCTCTAAACGCATTCGAGGTTTCTTCCCATTCCACAAAAATTGTTTACATATCATGTCAAATTTTTACTGAAATATTTGGGGTGGACAGAGACAGGTAGGGAGCTTAAGACATAATTAATTTTGGGTATAGAGTTCCTTTTTAATACATTGACCTTTCCCCAGAGAGATAAAAAAAGGGGAGCCCATCTCGTTGTATCGGCTGAGATTTTTTCCAGTATCTTCTGTGATTTTTGTATATTGTGAGGCTCGGTCTGTATTTGTTTACAGCGCCACGTATAGGTGTGGCATACATATTACACAATTTTATTCCAGTTTTCATCTGGATGCAGACATTTCTTGAAATTGTACGTGTATGGACAAAACTTTTAGAATCTGTAAAAGAGAAAAACACAATCTGTTTGGATGTAGCCACGTGTCCACTTGATGCTGGCTGCAAAATGTGACATGGTATCACATCCTAGTTGTATATTATAGTATTATTGTCAATCAATCAATCAATCAATCAATCAATCAATCAACCTTTATTTATATAGCACTTTACTACAACCAAGGTTGACCAAAGTGCTTTACTCAAGTAAAAACAAATTATACAGCACATCAGAAAAGCAGACAATGCAAAACTATACAAGAAATATCAATAAAATACAACAAACATTAAAACATAAAGAAGTGTCAGTGCCATGCATTAAAAGTCAATTTAAACAAGTGTGTCTTCAGCTTGGCTTTAAAAAGTGACAGGTCAGTGATTGTACGAAGCTCAGTAGGAAGGGTATTCCAAAGTTTAGGACCTGTCACTGCAAAAGAGCGATCACCCCACTGCTTGTATCTTGACCGAGGGACTTCAAGCAGAAGTTGGTCAGCAGATCGCAAAGCTCTGCTGGGTTTGTGAATGTGCAAAATTTCACATAAATAAGTAGGAGCAAGGCCATTGATGGCATTAAAAACAAACATCAAAAGTTTAAAATCAATTCTAAACTTAACAGGGAGCCAGTGGAGGAAGTAGAGAATTGGTGTAATGTATTCACTTTTCCGACTGTTTGTTAACATGCGAGCAGCAGCATTTTGCACAAGCTGCAAACGATGAAGACTTGACTGGTTAACTCCAACATAAAGTGCATAACAGTAGTCTAAACGCGAACTAACAAAAGCATGGATAGCTTTCTCAAGATCAGCCTTGCTCAGGAAGGGCTTGACTTTAGAGAGAAGGCGAATATTGTATATTTGTATCTTACTGCGTTTTTTATTGTTACAAATTGTTACAAATCGTTTTATTGTTACAAATATTACAAATATTGTATATTTGTGTCTTACTGTGTTTTTTGTTTACAATTCTCAACTGACAATCTTTGATTTATTAGTTCATCCAGAGCTCTCATTGTTTTCTCTGAAATGTCTCTATAATATAAACCCCAGAGATCAATGTTTGTAACAAAACGACTCTTGTACTCTTCAGGCCAATCTCTGCTTTGTCGATATTGACAACCACTTCATCGAGCTACCCGAAGACCTGCCTCAGTTCCCCAACAAGCTGGAGTTTATCCAGGAGATCTCTGAGGTTCTGCTGGCGTTTGGCTTGTCTCCAGAAGCGAACCCACAATGCAGCGAGGGCCAGAGCAAGATCAGGGGCTTCCGGTCCGGCGACATGGCCTCCGACAAGCGCAACGGGAACCTGGCTGGCTCGCCGCTCAACTCATTCCTGCTGAGAGAAAACCAAACCATCGCTCGACTGCAAGCGCTGGTCAAGAGGACTGGAGTCAGTCTGGAGAAGGTGAGCATGAGGCACATAGAATAACTTCCACACTTAAAGGAGCACTCCACTTTTTAAAGTCCCTTAAATCAGGGTGTAATAAGTTTGAATATTGTGAGTGAGGAAGAAGAAGACACGATTGGTAACTCAGGAAAATAAATCTTATCTATTCTTATTAAAAAAACAAAAACGGTCCCACTTTATATTAGGTGGCTTTAACTAATATGAACTTACACTGAAATTAATCATTTGTTACAATGGATAAATACATGATTTAACATTGTACTTATGATTGATTAAATACCTGCATTTCTGTAAGTACACTGTTGACAATCCCTTACACCTTAACCCAACCTTAAATATACCCATACCACCAAACCTGTCCCTAACCCTACCCATGTCCCACCTCAAAAGCACCAGAAGTGTTCTGCAATACATTATGAAAACAGTAAGTACATTGTATTTATTTTCTGATGCAAGTACATAGTAGTTAAGGCCATCTAATATAAAGTGGGACCAAAAAACAAGCATAAAGTTGTAGCTCTAAGGTATTGCTCTCTCTCCCTTCTCTCCTCTTTGCCACTCTTTAAATGCCATCTCTCCGTGCCAATCGCTAAAAAGACACAGCTGTTTTGATTAACCTACTTTCCAGCCGTGACACAGGGGTCTGCAACCTTTTTCATAGCAAAAGACTGTGTTCGTATAAAAAAAAAAAAATTAGGGTGGGGAGGTTATTTAGGCGATGTATTTTGGTTGGTATGTATGTGAAATTATATCTATAATGGCTCGTTTCCACTGAGTGGTATGGTACGGATCAGTACGGGTCACCTTTATCAGGCTTGCGTTTCCACTGCCTAAACGGTACCAATGGTACCCTTTTGGTGGGTTAGGTGTACGACAGAAAGTTTCAGTTGACGTCATTCTCGCTCGAGGAAATGTCAAAGTAAAGCTTTACGGGTCGTTCACATATCATATGGGAAGCGCTTCTCACAAAACAGCCTTTCTATGAACATGATTTGATTATAACTGCAGATCAATGATGGTGCAAGCCTCTCATCTGCATCTTTAATCTTCGCCAGCACATGTAACCTCTTGTTGGAAAGTATTTTCGTCATTCCCAGTTCATAATAGTCCAAAAGGTGATTATAATAGTTAAACATGGCAGTTTGTTCATGTTTTAGGTTGCTGAAATCATTTGCTCCTTTGTTTTTTCCGGCTTCTCCTTTGTTTTTTCACGCTTCACTCTCGCGTTTGTCCGTTTCTGAAAAGAAGCACTTCAGAAGCACTTCAATAATCACGCGCACGTTATTATCATCAGCTCAAGAAGTTTGTTATTTCAAATGTAGATGCACACATGAGCTCTCTCTCGAGAGAAACTGAAACCGCTCGCGCTTCTGCTCTTCTTCTTGGCTTTGTGGGTGTTCGTCAAGACAACGACAAGGTTTGTTTGAGCTCGGTCGACCATGGCTCTCTATTATATGTATATATTATTACGACGTAATGTCTCGGCTGTGTATTTAAAAATGGTGCTTCCTTTGTTTTCATTCTCCTTGCTTGTGCACGAGCTAGTGACATATCTCTGTAAACCAATAGCGTTCAGCTGTGTGTCTAGCTTCACCCTTTGGTAGGTTACCCTTTTGTTGTGCTAGGTACCCTTTCGAAAGGGTACCCAGAATGTGGTACAGAATGGTTCGCTTTTTGGTACCTTTTGACAGTGAAACGGCCATAAAAGCGTACCGAACCGTACTGTACCACTCAGTGAAAATGGGCCATAAATGCATGCAACAACAAACTAATACAGCTTACCATAATAGAGAGAGATGTTTGTTTCCTACTCATGCTGGAGTAACTGAATCTTATAAAGACCCGCATTGTTAAATACATTGCTAAGCAACGCAAACAGACCCCGATTGCACCGGTGTTCGTATCCTCATAGAAAACATTTAGAAATGTTTAGAATTCTAGTAGTGGAGCGACACACCGTACCCTGCCTCCGGTCTGCAATCTGCACTAATATGGATATTGGTTCTTAAAGGGGTAACTCACAATAAAGTGTAATCTAATATAGAGTAATTTTGCAGTCTTGTGGCCCGGTAGAAACTCTTTTGCAACCCTTGTACTGAGTTGCGACCCAGTGGTTGTAGACCCCTGGCCTCGAGTTAAACATAAAATATACGTGTAAAATAAACTATGAAACCACTTATAGTTTCCTATAAATTTCATTACATTAAAAACAAACATAAAAATTATTTATTCCAAATTGTTTCACAGTTCCACACTGCTGTTAATTCAGGGTGTCCGTGGGGTATTTAAGGGAAATTTAAGGGCCTTTAAAAGTTTTTAAAAAGTCTTAAATGCTAATTTACAAGGTATTAGATTTTGTATCAGTATGCTAAAGTTTGCCTAGATTTAATCTTTGAATATTGGGATGAATCGATCAAATCCTGCTAGATTTGATATCACACTGCTTTGTTTACTGCAGTAACCAAGGCAACACCGTTATTTCTGCAGTTCTTTAGGCGCCCCCTGCTGGATTAGCATTTGTATTCACTATATGAATAATGTTTTAATTTAGGATCTTACAATCAGTATTTAGTAAATATACTGTAAGTTAAAATGTCACCAATGTTACAGGTTGAAAATTAAAGTGGCATTGAGGTCTTAAAATGTATGGAAAGAGTCTTAAAGAAGGTCTTAAAAGGTACTGAATTTCACTCTCTGATTTCAGTATATATATTTCAGTATAATTGCCTCAAAAGAGTTTTTTTGTCTCTCAGTTTGTCTCTCCTGCCTTTTTAAGTTCACTTTAAGTTCGTGTGGTTGCTGCGAATTCATTAATTTCCTTTTTGAACAGAACAATAACTTCAGCAGTGATGACAGCTGCTTTGTGCAAGAGAGATCTTTTCAGTGTGGGCAACGAAATCCTAATTATTGTGT
The DNA here is from genome assembly GCA_903798115.1 of Danio jaintianensis. Taxonomy (NCBI): domain Eukaryota; kingdom Metazoa; phylum Chordata; class Actinopteri; order Cypriniformes; family Danionidae; genus Danio; species Danio jaintianensis. The sequence continues at coordinate 8,867,025 of CAIGQV010019101.1, forward strand.
GGGCAATGAAAAAGCTAAACAGTTGGCTGTTAAGAGCGAGCGCTGTGCTCCGATTCTCTGAAAGGTTTCTCTTCATGACAGTAAGCAGCTTAAGGACACACACACGCTTTCTAAAGACCAGGGATTGACCCCTTCTCCTTAATATAGCTCCTAGATAGTTTGTCGCATCTATAAAGCTGGTTTATTTCCTTGATATTCAGCGATTCCCATATTTAGAGTAAGCTGTCAGACGCTTGTTTGCTTTTCTTGTTGCGCTCTGTGTATTGCCACTTGCTCCTTTACGGTTATATTCTCCCGGGAATGAGCCTCATTTGTCTCATAAATCAAAGCAGATTTGTAGACTTCCGTTCCCAGCACTCCCCCTGCTCTCTGTTCAGGGAGTCACCATGGAAAGTAGATAACTCAGATTGGCTCTGAAAAGCTCTGTGCTGATATTTGCTGACAGATTTTTCACACTCTCTTGTCCCTCTTCTTTGTTAACCCCTTCTTTTACATTTGAGACGTTTTAAAATGTTGTTGGGAAAAGCGTTTTCTTCATTTGTTGATTTTTTTTTTTTGCTTGTATCTTATTATGAATATGACAGGAACTATATTTTAAAAGTATAATTTAGGATTTTGAATAAAGCATCTGCATTTAAACCATTTACACTTAATTGCTATAGATTGTTATATATATATATATATATATATATATATATATATATATATGTATATATATATATATACATACATACATACATACATACATACATACATACAGGGGTTGGACAATGAAATGGAAACGCCTGGTTTTAGACCACAATAATTCATTAGTATGGTGTAGGGCCTCCTTTTGCGGCCAATACAGCATCAATTGGTCAACAGATACAAGTCCTGCACAGTGGCCAGAGGGATTTTGAGCCATTCTTCTTGCAGAATAGTGGCCAGGTCACTACGTGATGCTGGTGGAGGAAAACGTTTCCTGACTAGCTCCTCCAAAACACCCCAAAGTGACTCAATAATATTTTGATCAGGTGACTGTGAAGGCCATGGGAGATTTTCATATTAAGAATATGACAAGAGCTATATTTTAAAAGTATATTTTCTACATTTTAGGATGTTAGATAAAAAAATGCTGTAAAATCTAAAAATTTGCATTTAAACCATAGCTCTTGTCATATTCATCGAACCACTCTGTCACCAGTCTAGGCTGTGTCTATTGGGGCATTATCATCCTGATACATGGCACTGCCTTCAGGATACAATGTTTGAACCTCTGGGTGCACATGGTCCTCCAGAATGGTACGCTTCTTTGGGGCTTCTCCACACCGTAACTCTCCCAGATGTGGGAAAGAAAGTGAAGGTGGACTCATCAGAGAACAATACATGTTTCACATTTTCCACAGCCCAAGATTTTCGCTGCTGGCACCCTTGAAACCAACATTTGGCATGGGCTTGAGTGACCCAAGGTTTGGCTATAGCAGCCCGGCCATGTATATTGACCCTGTGGAGCTTCCAACTAACAGTTTTGGTGGAAACAGGAGAGTTGAGGTGCACATTTAATTCTGCAGTGAGTTGTTTTTTTTTTTTCTTGGGTTTTATGTTTTTTGGATACAATCCGGGTTAGCACCCAGACATCCCTTTCAGACAGCTTCCTCTTGCGTCCACAGTTACTCCTGTTGGGTGTGGTTTATTGCAATTTACTACAATCTGACACCGGTGAACATGCATCATTTTGTGTGTTTTCTTTCGGTGTGTTGAACAGTTGGACGTGAAGGACGACGCGAGCACTAATAAGGATACGAAAGTGCAGTGCGAAGAAGAAGAGATGAAAATGCACCAGCTGAACATTCGGGTGCGAGAGGTCTTCGCCAACCGTTTCTCGCAGATGTTCTCGGATTACGAAGTGTTTGTTATTCAGCCCAGCCAAGACAAAGAGTCCTGGTTCAGCAACCGAGACCAGATGCAGAACTTTGACAAGGTGAGGATTCGCTTTCCTTTGATCAACTGGTCATTTTTGTTATGCTGGACATATAGAATTAGAGATTTTTGTTTAATAGAGACAGAAATAACAATACTGTCTGATTGAAAAGAGTAAAGACTGAAGCTGTTTCATAATTATACATGACAGATCTGAATGTTTTCGCTGTGACGACTGTCAAAGATTTAAAAGACAAAGACATTTTCATTTAGGAATAAGATTGCGTGGGTTTGAATTGAGATGTTGATGCATCAGCAGATAATTGTGGAGCTCTAATGTTCGTTTCTAGTTTGACGTTGTAATCATACTCAGGCCAGCTTGTCAATTTACTAGTTTACAAGTTCAACTCTTAGTTAGCTAACTTAACTTAACTTGAAGTTTAATGCATTTAAATGATTGGACATTTGCATGATTAAGATATATTTAAACCATAAAGAGAGAAATTTAAAAAAGAAAAACAAAACAAAACAGAATTTTTGCAAAATAAAGATTATTTAATAGGGTTATGGACACTTTTATTTTATAGTAATAATATTAATATGAAGTTATTTATTTAAGTTAAAAACTTTTATTTGGATGTTGAGATCTTGATGGTCTTTTCAGCAGTTTCATAGTGTTTGCCTTTTGTAATTTCCGCCCACTGCAGGCTTCCTTCCTCTCAGATCAGCCTGAACCGTACCTGCCGTTCCTCTCCCACTTTCTGGAGACGCAGATGTTTGCCTCTTTCATCGACAGTAAGATCCTGTGCCACGATGATGAGGACAAAGAGCACACACTGCGAGTCTTTGATTCCCGTGTTGACAAGATCCGCATGATAAACGTCAGGACACCCACCCTGCGGACCTCCATGTACCAGAAATGCACCAATATTGATGAAGCAGGTGAGACCCTTGTGTGTCGTTGGGGATGTTTTTATCCACTCTGGGGTGATTTTGAGTCTTCATTGGGCCACAATTTTCTCTGTTTCAGCAAATGGAATGATTTTGGGCGACAAACCTTATTTTGAAACATATTTTGTGAAAATGCTTTGAAAATGTTCAAATATTCAACAATACACTCTGGAAAAATTAGCAACCCTTTCGTTATGTTCGGGACTGTTTTTGCCCCATTGACTTCCATTATAATGACATTTTTTATAATGTCAATTGACTTCCATTATAATAACATTTTTGCAAAGCCATGACACCATACAATCCTGCATTCTTGATTGTTGGTGGTTTTCCCTGTTGGGAAGAGGTAAAATGAGTTATTTTTACTGTTGATCATCAGTTGCAGTGCAAAAAAAGCTTAGTTTCTGGCTTAAAATGATATGGTTATATGGAGTATAGTGTATGTATATGTGTGTGAGTGTGAGAGAGACCTTTGTGCACTTACCTTGATACTTTTGAGAAAATAAAAAATAAGCAGCTCAGCTCTCAGAACATGGTAAACAAAGTAAGTGTACAGTATTTATGCACACACACTATAATTTATTGTTTTACTCCATAGAACTCCATATAAAAGCCGGAACCTTTTTTGCACAGGCCTATCTAAAGGGTTAATGATGCCAACTGATGATCGACAGTAAAAATGTCAAATTCTACCTCTTTCCAAAAGGGAAAAACATGATTATTTGGTGTCATGGCTTTGCAATCAAAAAATGTCATTATAGTGGAAGTCAATGGGGCAAAAACAGCCCCGAACATAACGAAAGGGTAGTCCATTTGAACAGTAGACAAGAGTTAAAGGGTTAAAAGTAAAACTTTGATTTCAGGTGGACGTTAAGTGGGCAGCATGTCATATTGTTTGATAATTGTTAGAAATAATTTCAAAAAGTAGTAGACTGTGTAAATATGAACACAAAAATGAAATATATGCCAAGTTCAGCGGCTAGAATCAGCTGAGGTGACATGATGGCGAGCAGCAGAGACCTGTCACTCAAGTGGCCACACCCCTTAATTCTGAATTTTAAGACTTCATATAAATTAAATGGGGGCTGTGCGGTGGCGCAGTGGGTAGTGCTGTCGCCTCACAGCAAGAAGGTCGCTGGTTCGAGCCTCGGCTGGGTCAGTTGGCATTTCTGTGTGGAGTTTGCATGTTCTCCCCGTGTTCGCGTGGGTTTCCTCTGGGTGCTCCGGTTTCCCTCACAGTCCAAAGACATGCGCTATAGGTGAATTGGGTAAGCTAAATTGTCCGTAGTGTATGTGTGTGAATGGGAGTGTATGGGTGTTTTCCAGTGATAGGTTGCGGCTGAAAGGGCATCCGTTGCGTAAAACATATGCTGGATAAGTTGGCGGTTCATTCCGCTGTGGCGACCCCAGGTTAATAAAGGGACTAAGCTGAAAAGAAAATGAATGAATGAATAAATTATGCGGGTGAGTTTTAAAATATTCGCCCCCCTCAAAGTTTTCATGAAGGGTAATATTAGCTATATACAGTACTGTGTAAAAGCGCTAAGCACTTTACCAGTTTTGTTGGCCTAAGACTTGCACAATATATAATCAATCAGTCTCTTTATTAAAAACAAACAGAAAATATAGGAAATATGTACATAAAACAACAACAGCACAACATTCCTCTTCAAGCAAAAGTCTATGTTTATTGTGGCTTCCCTTGGCACCAAGCACAGTTTGAACTGTTTTGTTCTAATTGTTCTGACATTTTCTGAAATAATGTGCTGAGTAATATCAGGCTTCTTTTAGCACTTTCCAGAGTTCTCCTTTAAGTTTAGAGTGTCATATCTTTCTTTTTCTGTCCAGGTGATCTCATACAGCCTCTATAATATTCAGGTCTGGACCCTGTGGAAGCCATTTCATGACTGTCTGTGTTTTATCAGCTGTTTTCTTTCTCCAAATAGGATTTCACTGCAATTAGCGGATCATTATCATGCTGAAAATGAAAACTATTACCACTGAAGGAATGGCATAATGGATTAAAACCTATCTATACTTTTCAACATTCACAATTCCATCAATTCAGACAATTTTGCTAACAACAGTGGTAGAAATGCAGCTCAAACCAGGACAAACAGCCACTCTCCAACATTGTCTTTAACATGTCTTAAACAATTAAACCAAAATAATTTAAACTCTAACCCAACCTAACTCCTCTCCTAACAAACTATGCATCAACTGAATAATTTATTCACCCTGTATAAATCTCAGTAATAAAAAAAATACTTTTATGACTGGCTTTGTGGTAAAGGGTCACACATATCCATTATACCATCAGTAAAACAACAGATTTCATCTTGGCCTAAAACTTTTGCACAGTACTGTACACCAAACCCTTTTTTCCTGCTGTAAAATTGGGAATTTCAGCCTCTACTGGCCAGTCGATGAACTGCAGTTTCAGTCTGTATTTGCTTTATGCGGGAAATTGGCTTTTTCGAGGTTTTCCCCTTGGTTTTAGCACATTAATCCATGGATGTCTCACTCCATTCTGAATTCCTCCAATGCATAATGGATAAAAATTCTAAATCATGGTCATTAAATTCAGATATCTTTCATTTGCTCCACTGATGAAATCTGACAGTTCGAACATAAAGTGGAAATGTTATATATTATTAACGCGAACAACTATTAACATGCTTCTGGAGGGAAACCCTTTTAAAAACTCTCATTTATAAAGAAAATTTTTATTGCATTTCATTTTTAATGACTTGTTTTCATGATTACAAGTAACCCCATACGGTTCAGCCAAACTTTATTCAAACACCTTACATTTCTCACATTATTGCAGTTTTTTTTGTATAGATTAGATAATGAAATATGACAATAACTCAGAGTTTATCTATGTCAGAACAAATTCATCTTGATAACTTTGATAGAAAGGTGCAGTATTTAATGTATTGCGATCATCAGCCAAATATAATTAAGACAGCTTGTTAGCATGACAATATTTACACAGGAATCAATACTTTATTGGTTTATCCTGAGCCTCAATGAAAGCCTGCAGGAAGACTTCAGAGTTTTCCCAGACTCACTGCAGCAGAAAACAATAAATAAACAAAATTATATCTGGTCTAAGTGTTTTTTTAAGTCATTAAGCTGTATTTTATATTAGTTCCTTATTTAGTTTAATTTAATTTAATATTTAAAGGGATAGTTCACCCAAAAATCCAAATGTACTCACTATTGGTTCCTTTATGCCCTTTATGCATTTCTTTTTTCTGTTGAACACAAAAGAAGATATTTTTCTAAGATAAAAATAAAAATATTGATTATTTTATTTAATTTTATGTTAAATTAATCTAAATTAATTTAATAAAATTTTTAAAGGGATAGTTCACCCAAAATTCCAAATTTACTCACAATTTTATTTTATTAATATTTATTTATTATTTATTTATTTATTTATTATTATTTTATTGTTTAATTTATTGTTTAATTTAATTTAATTTAATATTTAAAGGGATAGTTCACCCAAAATTCCAAATTTACTCACTATTTTATTTTATTATTATTATTACTGTTTTTTTTTTTTTTTAATTTATTTTATTGTTTAATTTAATTTCATATTTAAAGGGATAGGTTACCCAAAATTCCAAATTTACTCACTATTTTATTTTATTAATATTTATTTATTTATTTATTTATTTATTTATTTATTTATTTATTTATTTATTTATTTATTTATTTTATTGTTTAATTTATTGTTTAATTTAATTTAATATTTAAAGGGATAGGTTACCCCAAATTCCAAATTTACTCGCTATTTTATTTTATTATTATTACTATTTTATTATTTTATTTTCTTTATTTTTTTGTTTAATTTAATTTAATTTAATTTATTTTTTAAAGAGATAGTTCACCCAAAATTCCAAATTTACTCACTATTTTATTTTATTAATATTTATTTATTTATTTATTTATTTATTTATTTATTTATTTATTTTTTTTTTTCTTTATTGTTTAATTTATTGTTTAATTTAATTTAATATTTAAAGGGATAGGTTACCCCAAATTCCAAATTTACTCGCTATTTTATTTTATCATTATTACTATTTTATTTTTTTATTTTCTTTATTTTGTTGTTTAATTTAATTTAATTTAATTTTTAAAGAGATAGTTCACCCAAAATTCCAAATTTACTCACTATTTTATTTATTTATTTATTTTAAGTTATTTTTTATTTTATTGTTTAATTTAATTTATATACAATTTCATTTAAATTTAATTTGGAGCATACTGTATGTTAAACCATAAATACATTTCTAAGTTATTTATTTTTTTAATTATTCAGACACATTTTCATCTCTCCGTGTAGCGTCTTTGATGGCTGGTAGGGTGGTTTGTGTTGTGTAAGAGATATTTTGAGCGTGGCGTGTGGGTTCACATCAGTGGCTTAAGTGTCTCTTTCATTTCTCCCACATCACGAACTCTCGCTCCTCCCACCTGTGGGTTTAGTGTTTCTGGGACGGAAGCATAGTTTCTTTGCTGACAGCGTACTGAGTTTCTGTGATTTATCAGTAAATGTGTGTGACGTGTTCTTTCAGAAAAGGCCATAGAGGTGAGACTGTGTAAGATCGACCACACGGCTCTGCATCCCCATCTGCTGGACATGAAGATCGGTCAGGGCCGCTACGAGCCGGGCTTTTTCCCTCGCTTACAGTCGGATGTGCTCTCCACTGGACCCACCAGCAACAAGTGAGAATAATCTCCTGGCTGTATTTATGGCATTATGATTGGCAATTTTATTTAGAAAAGCTTTTTTGTTAGAATTTTTTGTAATAGTAGTAGTAGTAGTAAACTTTATTGTCCTTGACAGGAAATTTGTTATTGGCATCACCATATTGGTGCAGATATTCCATAAAAACAAACAATAAAAACAATACAAAATACAGTAGTTGCAATAATTATAATGCTAATTAAGATAAACTCCTGTTAAATAAACCCACTGAAATGGGTACAAAGGATTTCTTTTATCGGTTCAACCTACACTTAGGGACTCTATATCTCCTACCAGAGGGAAGCAGTTCATAATGTGGAAACAAAAAATGAGTTGGATCATTCAGAATCCTTTCCACCTGATTAAGGACATAATTCTCATATAAAACAATTTTCCATCCTGTCTTTAAGAGATGCATCAACTTATACTGTACAAACTGTTGCCAAACCACATTGTGATACCATACCTGTCCATGGTTTCAAGAACAGCTTCATAAAACAACATCATAAGCTTCTTGTTCACTCCAAAATTTAATTTAATTTAATTTAATTTAATTTAATTTAATTTAATTTAATTTAATTTATTTTAATTTAATTTAATTTAATTTAATATTTAAAGGGATAGTTAAGCCCAAAAATCCAAATTTACTCACTATTGGTTCCTTTATGCCCTTCTTGAACACAAAATATTTAATTTAATTTTATTTAATTTGATTATTTTCATTGCATATTATTTATTTTATTTTATTTTAATTTGATTTAATAAATTTTTTTAATTTAATTTAATTTTCATTTTATTTTCATTTTATTTTCATTTTATTTTCATTTTATTTTATTTTTTATTTTCATTTTATTTTAGTTTATTTTCATTTTATTTTATTTTTATTTTCATTTTATTTTATTTTAGTTTAGTTTATTTTTAAATTTTATTGAAATTTTATTTTATTGTATTTTTTATTTTATTTTATTTCATTTTGTTTTCATTTCATTTTTTTATTTTATTTTAATTTTTTATTTTATTTTCATTTTATTTTCCTTTTATTTTATTTTTTATTTTATTTTATTTTATTTTATTTTCATTTTATTTTATTTTTTATTTTATTTTATTTTATTTTCATTTTATTGTTTACAACATCATAAGCTTCTTGTTAACTCCAGTAAGACGTTACCTCCGTAAAAAATACAATCTCTGAAGTAAACGAGAACAAACCCACTCTATATGTCTCTCGCTATTTTAGTCCTGTGACTGTGAGTCTCCTCCTTAGTGAGCAGTTTCAAAAACCCTGATACAAGAAAAGCATTTTATATACAGTTAAAGTCAAAATTATTCGCCCTCCTGTGAATTCGTTTTCTTTTTTTCAAATATTTCCCATATAATGTTTAACAGAGCAAGGAATTTTCACAGTATTTTCTATAATATTTTTACTTCTTGTGAAAGCCTTATTTGTTTTATTTCAGCTTGAATAAAAGTATTTTTACATTTTTTTAAGGTCAATATTATTAGCCCCCTTAAGCCCCCTTTTTCCTGATTTTTCTACAGAACAAACCATCATTATACAATGACTTGCCTAATTTAAGCACTTTAACCTGAGTACTAGTATCTTGAAAAATATCTAGTAAAATATTAGGTACTGTCACTTTTTAAACGAAGGTGGGGAAATCTGTTTATAAAAATACCATCGTACGTGTGGACATAGCATATACTTGTGGACAAGTATATTGCATAGATCTGCTTGGACAGATGAAAACTTTTGTATGATCCATATTTCATGATACAACAAAACATGCTTATTGAGAAAGGGCTGCTAATCTAATGTAAGTTATCATTTTATTACTTATTAAGTAGCATATATTATTGTCAAGTAACATTATCGTAGTCAGTGTATTCTTTATTTCCTTTGAGATTTTTATTGTTCTATGCTATTTCTTTTTGCTTGGTTAAATAAAACCTATATTCCATAAATCAGTGTTTTGATGTTTTAATTAAATGTTTTAAAGCTCAAAAGCTCTGAAATATTGTGCAAATTCACCAATTTATTTTCATTTATTTGATCAAAAATATATATATATAAAAAAAAAATGTTGCAAAATATTATTTTCTGTTTTCTTTTTTAATAAATTGAGAAAAAAGTCAGTGTTCAGTTATATAATCCTTTAAAAAGTGAACCCATTTACTAAGTTACCACAAAAAATGTTAAGTATTAATAATAATATAGTATTACCAATAATAATTGAGCACCAAATTAGCAGATAATTAATTTCTGAAGGATCATGAGGGCTGAAGAATTTAACAATATTTCTTACAGCTTCACAATGTACTTTTTTGTATTTTATTTTATCAAATAAAATACAGCCTTAAAGAGACATTGATTTAAAAAAAAAAAAGCATAATTATTTTAACATTTTGACAAGGAGTGTGTAAATCAAATGTCTTTAGAAGATTGAAAGCAAAAATTGTTTTAGATATATCGCACTAGTCATAATATTAATATTCAGAATTTCTCTGACCAATAAGGTTGTTACTTCATGACGGTGTTATGCTAGGGTAAATCAATCTTTGAAACCTAATCCTTAAACCTAATGAAAACTATAAAGTTCCCCAGCAGGCACAGCACGTCAACATGACGTCAGATTGACGTTGTGGGGACGTTGCATTTTGGATGAAAATAAAAATTGGGTTAACGTTAGAACCCAACATCAGAGCGAAGTCAGTGTCCAACGTCGGACAGACGTTGTATTTTGCTCACTTTCCAACACAACCTAAAAACAACCAAATTTCAACATCTAATGATGTTACAGCTTGATGTTGTGTGGACGTTACCACTATGACGTCTGTCAGATGTTGGATTTTGGTTGCCATACCTGACGAATAAATGTCATTATTTGACCTCAATATGAAGTTGGTTTAAGATGTTGGCTCGACCTTGGATTTTGGTCACTTTCCAACACAACCTAAAATCAACCAAATATCAACGTCATTTCACGTTATCATTGAACATCAAAATAACGTTGTCCTTAGACTCTGGCTAGACATTGGATTTTGTCACCTGACATCACGACCTAAATCTAACCTAATATTAACGTCTTATGACGTTGTGTGTCTGCTGGGTCATTTCTTTTGAAATGTTTATTTTAATCTAATGTTGTTGTAGATGGGCGAAGCGCAGCGCACCAGCACAATGGCGGAGGAAAGACCGACAGAAACAGCACGCCGAACATCTCTATCTGGACAATGACCAGAGAGAGGTACAGACACAATAATAAATCAAATATAAATTGTTCCCACATATGAATTATATGTGTTTATACACACACAAATGAACTAGACAGGTGGAGCTAGGGGAGGTGGAGGGTTTCAGACAAATTCTAACAACAGTGGAAATTGAATCAGACTGTTTAAATATATAAGCAAGCAGTCTCAACTCATATATTATTGATCCATTTATACTATACACTAGGGATGAGCAAGTTAACCAATATTATTGTGTTAACGCATTCATTAATTAACTAATGCTGACAATTATTTTATCGTGCCTTAACGCAGTTTTTATTATTTTTACTTTACTTTTAAATTATTTTAAAAGTCCATTGCTTACTGGCTCTGAACACACACACAGACAAATTTGGGATTTGCCTAAATAATGCTGCAGTGCTCACATGAATCGGCATAGTACTACAGAGGAATGGAGGAAGGCACTGCACTAAAGTGTATAATTTGGCATTGACCATTGATCAATATGCATGTAATTGCGATCTTAGAATGGAGAAGATTCACAAGATATTTTAGTAAAGGGAATGCTGCTATAAAAAACACCTTACTTGTTTAAAATGTTATTGCACTTTTAGTCATATTCCAGAACTTTTAAAACCATTGTTAAATGTAGCGCATAAAAATGCCATTAATCACAGAAAAATCATGTGATTAAAAATTATAATCACTGCCCTGCAGTAGTATATACATATATTATTATACAATAAATATATTTTAATATAAATTATAATATATACCTTTCTATGAGAAGTTCTTCACCAATAAACTTTGGAGTACAATATTTGCTTACAATATGTTACATACTGTAATTTGTTTTGTTCACTACATAATTCTCATTATTACATGTATGTATGTATGTATGTATGTATATATATATATGTATATATATATATGTATGTAT
>CAIGQV010019101.1:8893254-8910693 GCA_903798115.1 Danio jaintianensis
CGTCTCTTTAGCCATATAAGCATCTCATAATGAAATTGAAAAAACACATAAATACTACTCATATAAGAAGCATTATTATTATAAGAAGCTAAATAAATAGTGTCATATTATGCTCTATCATTTATTTCGTGGTGTCAGAAAATGCATTGTTTATGGTAATACTTTTTCATAATTAATATGAGTACAAATTACACACCATTATGAAGATGCAGACAGAAACATGAATAAGCATCATGAGAAAGTTACAGTCCTGAAAGTACAATGTTTACGTTTTGCATTTTATTTAGCAACTATTTTTTATTTTCATGCTGGACCTGTAATCAGGTCGCCACAGCGGAATGAACCGCCAACTATTCCGGCATATGTTTTACGCAGTGGATGCCCTTCCAACCGTAACCCAGTACTGGGAAACACCCATATACTCTCGCATTCACACACACGCTCATACACTACGGCCAATTTAGTTCATCTAATTCACCTACAGCGCATGTCTTTGGACTGTGGGGGAAACAGGAGCACCCGGAGAAAACCCACACGAACACGAGGAGAACATGCAAACTTTACACAGAAATGCCATATGACCCAGCCGGGACTCGAACCAGCGACCTTCTTGCTGTGAAGTGACGATGCTAACCACTGAGCCACCAATGTAAATGTCCAATGCAAAAAACAAATACTTCTTTACATATATACAGACATATATATAAACTACAAACTGATTGAATTTACAGGAATGGTAATATATCATGATATATATCGTTATTAGGATTTGAGATGACTACTATATCGTGATGTGAGATTTTTTTTCCACTGCATGGTGTCTTTTCTCTCAGTGAAGACTAATATAACAAGACAATGGCATTGACATTTTAGTGTTCAGTACATTCATATTATGGCTTCAGGTGTGCTTTTTTAGCCCAAATTCAAATGTGGCTTCAGCAGACTGTAAATCCGAGGTCTGTGGAGTCTGGAGGCAGCACTAAACACTATAATACATTTATGTAATGGAAGGTCAGACAGTGTTGAGTACCAGAGGTGGAGTGGAAGTGAATGCGTCTGGACGTGCTGTGCATGATAGCGGCTGCGGGCCATGATGACAGCAGGCTGGCTGATGCTCTAGGGAGTCTGTGAACCATTTCTCCTGCCCCCATTTTCTCTCCTGAAACTGCTCCTGGGAGAGCAGATGAACTCCCACTGCACTGGAAGACTGTGGTGCGGGTTTAGTACTGGGAAGCTGTGCCTGGCATGGCGTTTTATTAGGAGTATCTTAGTTCTTTAGTCATCACTTGACATTGTTTGTCAGATGAAATCCAGTTATTTCAATAGAAATAACTATTTTCAAATTATTTAACTATTTTCAAATATTTCTCAAATTCTGTTTAATGAGGAGAATTTTTTTCAATGAATTTTTTCATCATAATAGTTTGAATTACTAATTTATTTTGTCTTTGCCATGATGATGGTACATGTTTACTTTTTTACACTTCAAAAAATGTCTTTGCCTTGTCTCTAAGTGAAATAATAGCCCCATTGGCAGATTATTTTGCTCGTTTTAATGAAAAACGGACTTAATTTTGACATTATTATAAAATCTAAGTAAGAAAAGCATTTGTTTTGCAGTGGAGACAAGTTAGGTCAGTTAAGCAAGTCATTGGAAAACAATGGTTTGTTCTGTAGCCATTCAATATGTAGTTAATAATATTGACCTTAAAAATAACTTTCATTCCAATCAAACTAAAAGAAATATGACTTTCTCCAGAAGAAAAAATACAATATGAAATACTGTGAAAAAATGCCTTGCTCTGTTAAACTTCACTTGCAATATAGCTGAAAAAGAATTCATCATTTCTAATCATTTGGACTGTATTTTGCAGTAAGTTCAAGTTCGTCACTCATATTTGTCACATTTATAACCAGAAAGTTGCTTGGTATTAAAAATATTGAGTTCTGTGTGATCAGTGCTTCTTACATCGCTATGTTTTGGCAGTAGAATAACGATTTCAAGTGTTCTTTTTTCTATTGTTGTCAATAAGAAGCGTTGCATTTTTAAAATACCAGCGGTGCATGGAGCATACATTTTTGGCTTAGCACTGATCGAAAGAACTGTTGGAGAAGTACATATTTCATTGAGTAACCTTTGAGAATATATCCTTGTAGAGGACATTTGTGCTGTGACTTAAGATCTGTAATGCAGTTGCAAAATAATTTATTTTTTTGGCCAACCTAGAAGTTTTTATTACCCTGATACCCTCAACGGAAAACCCAATAGGATTTTTCCATTCACTTTGGGACAACTGCATAAATTCTTTGATCAACAGATGATTTGTGAATCTTAAATATATTGTTCGTCATGATTGACATCTGTCTAAAATATAATTCCGTATATGTTTAGAAATTAAATAGAATTTCTAGAAGTAAGAAAAATCTGTCTTCAGTCTCATTTATGCAATGAAATGGAGAAGTAAAATGAAGAAGGGCATCCGCTGCGTAAAAAATATGCCGGAATAGTTGATGGTTCATTCCGCTGTGGCATCCACTGATAAATAAGGGACTAAGCCGAAGGAATTAAATGAATTGAATTAATATTTAAGATCTGATGTTAATTATCCAATATCACTTTAATTATGGCTTCTAAAGTCCCACAAAGATTATATGAACTTAAAATATACCATTGTAACAAAACAACTACATGAGAAAAATCATAAAGTTATTAGCAGCCATGCTGCAGAAACCAGGTGAAAATGAAATTTTGTTTTACTTGTGATGTATTGTCGTTGTGGCTGATTATGGCAAAAACACTTTGATAAACATGAAAAAGACACCTTGCATCGTATGTTGTAGCGACACATCAAGTTAGGACAAGTCGTAATTCGTTTACTTTATTTTTAAATTTGGAAAATGTCATTTAAAGACACTTTATCAATATCCGTAATCATTCTTAAGGCACATCCAGAACATCAGCGAGATCAAGACAGACGTTGGGAAGGCCAGGGCATGGGTGCGTCTCTCCATGGAAAAGAAACTGCTGTCCAGACACCTGAAGCAGCTGCTGTCTGACCACGAGCTCACCAAGTAAGACCTATCGACAAGTTGTTTATTGATAAAGCAGGCACTGTTGTACTGTAGATAAGTGTTTCTCAGCCACGTTCCTGTAGGACCACCAACACTGCATGTTTTGGATGTCTTCTTTGTCTGTCACACCCATTACAGGTCTTTCAGTCTCTGCCGATGAGCTGATAATCTGAATCAGGTGTGTTTGTTTAAGGAGACAGGGTAAATGTGCAGTTCTGGTGATCCTCCAGGAACGTGGTTGAGAAACACTGCTGTAGATGAGCGCTTGGATACCAGACATAAAATGTAAACAGTAGCACAGAAAAGAATAAGCCTGCATTAAAAATGAAGTGCTTTTTTTAAATTATTGATGGACCTTGAACTGTAAAGTGGCTCATCCTCAGTAAATGCGTTCTGTGCTGTCTGCTTTTATGAGCTAAATTGCATATGAACTCATTTTCTTCAGGTTCTTTAGGTTTTATTTTTCATTTGAAGCTTTGAGTTAGATTTGTACGGTATGGATAATGTGTGTGTGTGTTTGTGTGTGTGTTATTTGTGAAGGAAACTCTATAAGCGCTATGCTTTCCTGCGCTGTGATGATGAGAAGGAGCAGTTCCTCTACCATCTCCTCTCTTTCAACGCTGTGGACTACTTCTGCTTCACTAATGTCTTCACCACAATTAGTAAGATGCGTCAATGTCACATTACATCTCACATCACATTAGTTGAGAGGAACAAGTATGGCTGAAGTATAGAGTTACAAACATTTATATATACTTAGTTCATCAAATAAAAAATGGTTATGGTAATGAGTATGGTTAGGACGATTCCAAGGGGCCACCCATTCACCTGCTGTTCACCTTCGTCCGTAACCCAATCCACATCATTTTGCACTTTTGGTGTCTAAATAGAACTGTGGAGAAATTGTTTGAGAAATCGACTCTGAGATTTTCAAAATGCAGGGGGGTGGGTGTAGTCGCCTCTATTCCCGGGACATTATATCAATTCCATAAGATTCCTTTTATAGCATTTATAATGTAAATAATCAATACACTTTAAAGGGCACCTATGATGAAAATCATCTTTTTTAAGCTGTTTGGACAGAACTGTGTGTATGTATAGTGTGTCCACAGTCATATTGGGGTGATATAAAGACAATAAGTATTTTTTTAAATTTCCTGACATTAAAATAGCATCCAAATCCCTCCCATTTTGAGGCCGACCGCAACTTTACGTAGGAGTGTGGTTTCCCTGCCCACCGAATTGATTGACAGCTGCGTATTAACATGTCTCCGTAGTAACGCGTGTAATCATATCAACAAGACAGGACGTGCGCAAAGCAACCGGAAATAAAAGATCTGTTCAGTTCGCTGTGATCATCAATCATCATCAAATGTGATCAAGAGTGAGTTTTACAAGTTTAACACGTTTTTGAAACAGTGCATGTTTGTAATAAATTACAGCGATTTACTTCAGCTTTACTTTATCACCACAGCCGCATGTACAATTATAAAAGAAGAAGCTTCAATTGGACGTTGAAGGATTGACCTGAAGGTTTTGGACGTTAAATCAGGTTTATTTTGTACATTAACATAACTGTATCTATACAGCTGTGGATATTAATGTGTATCCTGTCACATTTGGTGTGCAAAAACAGTGCAAAACTAAATGCGCGCGCTGCCTGTGTGTGTGTGCGTGCGTGAACTTTGTAACAACATTGTGTGTGACTCATCGTTGCAACTCCACAACAAATACATCAAATAATCATTGGGAAAGTTCTTACTGTAATATTTCTCACAAACATTATGTGAGATCTGCTTCCTTCATGTCTGTCTGTTATCTGAGGCAGCCGAGGGCAGAGATTGAGGCACACTGACAGGCACGTGGGAACGGTGGGCGGGGTGGACTAGCATAAAAGGCATAGTCCACCAAAACAGCTACAAGAAGCTTAGAGCTAAAAATTACGCAATATCTCTGCGGCCCCAAAACTGCATGGGCCCTTAGAATCATCCTAACTCCCACCCCCCATCCCCCCCACCCCCGCCCTAGCGGCGCCCCTGCTGTAGAAGATATTTAGAAAGCACTAGCGCTCTCGCTCTCGTCAGCATTTTGTACAATTAGTACAGTTATAAAAACTAGCCTAAAGCTTCCATCTGCAGTTAAAAACTGAGCTCAGAATCAATTCAAGAGAGAATAATCATTGTGTTGATATAAATGGTGTCCAATCCAATTGCTGGGCCACTCTCCTTCAGAATTTAGCACTTATGTGAACCTCTAGCATTTAGCCAAGTGTGTTGGGGCTGATTGACAGGACGTTTGGAATACAGGAGGTCTATATAATTATGACTGAATTATTTCAATCTTTATTTCTTATCCTGACCTTGTTCTTTTTGTTGTTTGCAGTGATTCCATACCATGTGGTCATCATTCCTAGTAAGAAACTTGGTGGCTCCATGTTTACAGCGAACCCCTGGGTGTGTGTCTCAGGGGAACTAGCCGAGACTGGGGTCCTGCAGGTCCCTAAAAACACTCTGGAGATTACATTTGAGGTGAGCCTATATATACATATATGAAGTTGGAATTATTAGCTGTCCTAAATTATAAGCCCCCCTGTATATTTTTCCCTAATTTCTGTTTAAAGGAGAAAATGCCATGATGACAGTACATAATATTTTACTAGATATTATTTAATATACTAACATTCAGCTTAAAGTGACATTTAAAGGCTTAACTAGGTTAATTAGGCAAGTTAGGGTAATTAGGCAAGTCATTGTATAATGATGCTTTTTTCTCTAGACAATCGGAAAAAATATTGCTTAAGGGGGCTAATAATATTGACCTTAAAATGGTAAAAAAAAAAATTTGCTTTTATTCTAGCCGAAATAAAACCAATAAGACTTTCTCCAGAAGAAAAAATATTATAGGAAATACTGTGAAAATTTCCTTGCTCTGTTAAACATCATTTGTGAAATATTTGAAAAAGAAAAAACTAAATTCACAGGACGGCTAATAATTATGACTTCAACGGTACATTTCTTTACCCACAACTTTGGTAATCTGTTTGGTAGAGGTATGTTTTTTAATTCTGTCTGTACTTCACACAGTGCCAGAATCTGGGGAAGCTCACCACTGTACAAATGGGCCATGATAACTCAGGACTGTATGCTAAATGGCTTGTGGAGTGTGTAATGGTCCGCAATGGGATAACAGGGCACACCTACAAGTGAGTATGAAGATTTAACAGAATCACATTTACATTTTTCATTATTAAACCAGACTTGATGCTAGGCTTGCTTGATATTGATTATTTTTAATTATAAAATAAAAGTTGTTAGTAAGGTAAGACATTTTTTAAGATTCAGAATATCTAAAAAATATATTTTTAATTATAAAATAAAGTTAGTAAGGTAAACATTTTTTAAACATTCAAAATATGTAAAAAAAAAAAAAAAAGACGATTTATTTTTTAATTAGGAGCATAAACGAATGAATGAATGAATGAATGAATGAATGAATAAAAAACTTTAAGGGCAAAATTAAATTTAACAAATAAATATTTGGGCATACAATGGTGATTTTACAAACAAATAAATTTAATTTATTACAACTTACTAGAAAGTGCAGTTTTAAATTTGTAAGTTATTTCAGCTTTAAATAATTATTTAATCTGTAATTATTAACCTATTTTTTACTTTTATGAACAAATGGTTTATGTCCCAACACGCTGTGTATCGTTACTGTTCTGATTAAATTTGTTCGTCTTTTGGTGCTCTTTCATTTTATGGACTTCACTGGTTTCTATGTAAATGATGTTGTGTTTATATGCCCATGTCAAACAACAGAAATTGCTGTCTTTCATGCTGAGAGAAAATGACATGGCAAAAAAGCGACACAAAATCTGATCTGAGCTTTATTTTCACTTGCCAAATATGATTTGATGCCAATTGCATATGCACATATATTGCCTGAGAGTCTAAACGAGGCTTCAGAGCTATAGACTGACTGTCAATCTGCCATTGCGTAGGTTTCCATGTGGCCGTTGGCTGGGTAAAGGAGTAGATGATGGCAGCTTGGAGAGGATCCTGGTGGGCGAATTGGTGACTAACATGGAGAACGATGAAAGAATGTGCCGGACTCCTCCAATGCAGCAATCCCCCGGGATGATGCGAAGATTCGTCACCATTTCGCCAAACAGCAAACCAAGTATGTCCTTGGAAAATGTACAAAAATGAAATCTTCTAGATAGGCCTTTCACGATATCTATATTTTGTGGTACGATATATTGCACCAAAATATATTGCCATAAACGATATTATTGTCATTTTAAAAGCGTTTTACCCCACTCATTATATAATGCCAGAATGACAATATAATATCATCACAATGCATGTGCACTCTTCCAAAGAACACCTAATATTTTATTCTTAATAATGTTTCATTTAATTATAGTCAGTTTAACAGTTTAATAATTAGGCACTGAAATCAGAATTTGAAAACGCAGATCTTAAATAAATAATAATAATAATAATAAATGTTAACAAAAAAGTGCAAGGTAAAGAGTAACAGAGCCTGCGATATCTGCTACCAGATCTATTTTCAGTCGTCAGACACCCACATGAAAATATGCTAAAGTAATTTACAGTACATACTATAGTGTTTTTAACCATACTGTCACTGACACCTCCAATAGACATAGAGATGTTGCACAATCAGCTAAAATATATATATTGCATCACCAAAAATGATTGAGGTCATGTCCATGTGTTGTGCGATAAGTCGATATGTGGATTATTGTGACAGGCCTACTCCTAGATTCATAGATTGCTGGAGGATATTGCTGTTGTTTCAAGCAATGTTTTTCATCACAGAGTTAAACACGGGCCAGATCCAGGAAAGTGTGGGAGAGGCGATTAACGGGATCGTCAAACACTTCCATAAGCCGGAGAAAGAGGTAAAGTGTTATTTCTCTCTGAAAACACACTAGGGCCTTGCACATGTGAAATTGTTAACCCTAGGTTATCTGTAATCACGTTTCACACTGTTTATAACAAGGTGGGTGGCACGGTGGCTCAGTGGTTAGCACTGTCGCCTCACAGCAAGAAGGTCGCTGGTTTGAGTCCTGGCTGGACCAGTTGGTATTTCTGTGTGGAGTTTGCATGTTCTCCCCGTGTTGGCATGGGTTTCCTCCAGGTGCTCCGGTTTCCCCCACAGTCCAAAGACATGCGCTATAGGTGAATTGGATGAACTAAATTGGCCGTAAAAAGTATTAGACAGTCTTAAAACCTATTTTACAAGGTATTAATCTTTGTTACTTTGTAATTATACAATGTATGCTACAGTTTGCCTGAATTTAATCTGCAAGATGCGGTGTAGTTTATGAAATCAATAAAATCCTGCTAGATTTGACGTCACACTGCTTTGTTTACAGCAGTAACCATGCAGGTGCCCCCTGCTGGATTAGCATTTTTATTCTGTATAGACCATTTTTAGGGACGTAAACAATAACAATGGTGCTAATGTATTTCCTGTTTAACATTTGTAACTTCCATAGCTTCCGATAATCTAAAAAGGTCCACATATTGATAAATAATCTTATGATGGCTGTTTTAATGTTGAGCTATGATTGAATTGCCTCTTGTTATAGTTCAAAAATAGTTTGATAACGAGCAGGAATGTTCATGGGCCATTGACATCACCACATCGAAATGGTCTATATGAATAATGTTTTAGTTTAGGATTAGTTTCTTACACAAAGGCTTATATTACACAATAAAGGAAAGGAAAAATAAAAAAGCCCTTGTATGATCCTTTATTTATAGCTACCTGGTGAGGAAACTGATCTGGACAGACTGTTTTGCATACTTTTAGCGTATTTACAGTTCTTACAATTAGTATTTAGTAACTATACTGTAAGTTAAAATGTCGCCAATGTTACTGGTTGAAACCTAAAGTGGTGACGAGGTCTTAAAATGTATGGAAAGAATCTTAAAAAAGGGCTTTAAAGATATTCTCTGATTCTTGTATGTACCGTGTATAATGTACCTGGGATTAAAGAACAATGCTGGGTATTCATTAACAGACGTATTCATTCACACTGTACGTTCCTAAACCCAGGGTTAACGAACTTATTTGCATATTTGTGGTGCCACTGTTTCTGATTGGACGAACAGCAGGCAATCATTTTACATGACATTTTCACATCTTCTTGTCAGTTATAAAAATGTCAGCACTTTAATACTTTATATATTTTGTACAAAGAAAACAAAGCCAAATGTACAAATGAATGAAAACAAGGAGCAAAGTATGTTATCTTATTATCTCCCGATCACTCCAGTTTACACACTTTCCATCTTGTAATATTATGAAAATCTGCTGTTTACGTAATGCACACTTCTTGTTACTAACATGATATGTGATTCGCTGCTCATTTTCTGATCGGCTGTCTCTGTTGCCAAGTGTCCAGCAGCAACAAACATTGCTTCATGTCACACTTAACAGACTTAGCACCGCAAACTTAGCTAACTCTGCTTTTTTAAAATACATATGTGAAACATGTCTTGACTGGGGGTTAAGCATCCCATGAAGTGCTTTGAAATGTGGATTATTCATTCATTCATTCATTTTCTTTTCGGCTTAGTCCCTTTATTAATCTGAGGTCGCCACAGCGGAATGAACCGCCAACTTATCCAGCATATGTTTTACGCAGCGGATGCAACCCATCACTGGGAAACATCCATACACACTCATTCACACACATACACTACGGACAATTTAGCCTACCCAATTCACCTATACCGCATGTCTTTGGACTTGTGGGGGAAACCGGAGCACCCGGAGGAAACCCATGCGAACACGGGGAGAACATGCAAACTCCACAGAAACACAGAAACTCCAACTGACCCAGCCGAGGCTCAAACCAGCGACCTTCTTGCTGTGAGGCGAACGTGCTACCCACTGCGCCACCGTGCAGCCCACGAAATGTGGATTATTTATTTGAAATATGACGTAATCTCAACTGGAACATGAAGACAGGGTGGGACATATTGTAGCTCCTCCCCTTTATTAAAAAAAAACAGCCAATAGTGTTTCGTTTTATCACAGTTCTGCCAATCAGAGTGGTTGAACTCAGGCGCATCAAATGAAAAGCAAATGAGAAGCGTCTTGAAGGGGGCGGGGCATGTCAGATACTAGAGAGCATTTGATTGGTCAGAAGATTTGATGCGAAACTGAAGTATGAAGCGATGTCATGATTCGTTTAGGCGGAAGTGTGCTTTTGTTTTCCTTCATGTTTTCAGGATGCTTTCTTTTCCCTGACAAGCTTTTAATGTTTATATCTTCTAAATGCAAATTTTGCCACTGTTTCTGAGCACACTAGCTCAGTGTTTCCCAACCCTGTTCACACACCAACAGTACATATTTTGGTTGTCTCCCTTACCTGACCCATTCATTTCAGGTTTTGGAGTCTCTTCTAATGTTCTGATGAGTTTATTCAGGTGTGTTTGATTAGGGAGAGGTTGAAAATGTGTACAGTTGGTGTGCCTTCAGGAACAGGGTTGGGAAACACTGCATTAGCTTATAAATATCCTTAAGACTAATATAATGATGCTAACATCTAAAAAACTTTAGCGGTGTCAAGAATGACGATAACCCAAGGTTAAGAGCAATGTGAAAAGCCTTACTGATGGAAAAGACTGACTGAAAACAGCACATGTTGATGATCTTTTCTCATTGTTGTTCTGCAGAGAGGAAGCCTCACGCTGCTTCTGTGTGGAGAGTATGGTTTGGTGTGGGCTCTGGAACAGGTTTTCCAGCATGGCTTCAAGTCACCGCGACTTTTCAAGAACGTCTTCATTTGGGACTTTTTAGGTAACGAATACTGTGGTATTACATAAAATGGTTTCTTATTAGCAGTAGTGTTTGTTAATTGCACATAGTTAAGGGTTTCTTGATTTCACTGTTAATAATGTAGCATATTTTTTGTCAAAACTACCCATTTAGGTGCTGTTTATACAAGTATGTTTCTGTTTTAAGCAGCGTTTAGAATGAAAACACTCCATGTCCAGACTGGCGTTTCAGAAAAATGAGGTCCATCCACACTATACAACCTAAAACACAAAATTTGTGACCATTCACGCTCAATGTGCATGAGCATATTTTGCCGGCATCCATACTTGGAGTCTACTGGTTGTGTAATGGTCATTTGAATTGAGCTTGACGAATCAGAGAACGATATGCAATAGTCCAAAAAGCCAATCAGAGAGCGATTATGGATAGCCAAATGAAGTTATACAGCCTAAAACGCATGTGATATTTTGCTGGCATCCATACTTGGAGTCTACCGGTTGTGTAATGGTCATTTGAGTCCAAAAAGCCAATCAGAGAGCGATTGTGGATAGCCAAATGACGTTACACAGCCTAAAACGCATGTGATATTTTGCAGGCATCCACACTTGGAGTCTACTGGTTGTGTAATGGTCTTGAGGAGAGCTTGATGAATCAGAGAACGATACGCAATAGTCCAAAAAGCCAGAGAGTGATTGTGAATAGCCAAATGAAGTTATACAGCCTAAAACGCATGTGATATGTTGCCGGCATCCATACTTGGAGTCTACCGGTTGTGTAATGGTCATTTAAGAGGAGCTTGACGAATCAGAGAACAATACGCAATAGTCCAAAAGCCAATCAGAGAGCGATTGTGGATAGCCAAATGAAGTTATACAGCCTAAAATGCATGTGATATTTTGCCGGCATCCATACTTGGAGTCTACCGGTTGTGTAATGGTCTTGAGGAGAGCCTGACGAATCAGAGAACGATATACGCAATAGTCCAAAAAGCCAGAGAGCGATTGTGGATAGTCAATCGAAGTGCGAAGTAGTGGTTTCATCTATACTAAAATGGATCACCAGCATTTCCAAACTTCAGCGTTTTCGAAATGCTCCATTTTCACGGGTCAAAGATACCGAAGTAGTGTGGACGCCAGATGTAACCATAACAAAACGTATGCATTTTAAAACAAAAACGCACTAGTGTAAGCGCCACCTTAGACCGGAAGAGCAGCTTAACTCACATGTAAAGGGAATAGTCATGGTTTATTTTGTTCTACGTGTTGTTTTAAGAATGATGATTTCTGATATACTACCAGTGTCACACGTTTGGAAATGCTAAAATTGTTTTGTGTTTTTGACATAAATCTCTTCTGCTCACTAAGGCTGCATTTATTTGATCATAAATACAGTAAAACTATATTGTGAATGTTAAATTTAGTATAATGTGTAATTTATTTAATTTTCAGCATAATTACTCCAGTCTTCTGTGTCACGTGATGCTTCAGAAATTATTCAAATATGCTGAATTGTTGCACTAGTGTGGTTAATTATTATTGGTACTTACGATCATTAATTTTTTTGTGGAAACTATGATACATTTTGTTTTTCAGGATTCTTTGAAGAGCATTTTTTAAACTGAGTCTTTAGTTTTGATCAGTTTAGTGTGTCCCTAATTTAGAAATTTCACACAAGAAGGAATAAAATTGTAATATTATTTTGAATGGTACTACATCTTGGTGTTTGATATACCATTATAATAGATTTAAATAATATGACACAATTTTACAATTCTTAATATATTCTTGTTCAAATAAATTCAATTGTGGTGAAGTTTCTCAAGTAAAATTTGTAAAATTATTTTTATTTAAATTATTTTATTAAAATGTTACCCAGTCCTAACTTTTGAATCAGAGTGTAAACAACATAAAAGCTCTTGAATAATAAAAATGTACAATAATTAATGTATTTTGAAGTCACTTACAAACGTTCACACGCAAAGTGGTTTGTTGTAACACCGTTTGTTTTCAGACTGACAAAATATATAACTTTTTACTCCCAGAGTTTTGTGAAAACAGCCAGTCAGATTTAATCCCAGTAGACTGAGAAAGTTTATCAGATATTTTAGTTTAAAAACTGCAGATTGAAGCTGAAACTAAGAGTTGTTACAACTTAAATTGCACTAAAAGCATGAATGATGCCTCAAAATGTTGCAAATGATTCTCAACTCTCCCATTTGTCGACAGAAAAGGCGCAGGTTTACTTTGAGAGTACGGAGCGGAGTCAGATGACCCAGGATGAGAACTGGCAGATGAGGGTCCGTCATTTCTGCCATTTCATGCGCGCCATCAACAGCACACCCAGAAACATCGGCAAAGACGGGAAGTTTCAGATGCTTGTATGTCTCGGGGCCAGGTTGGTCATTATTTACATTGATCTATTGACTGATAATTCATTCATTCATTTTCCTTTATTTATTAAGGGTTGCCACAGCAGAATGAACTGCTAACTATTCCGGCATATGTTTTACGCAGCAGATGACCTTCCAGCCGCAACCCAGTACTGGGATATTGACTGATTAAATGTTTCTGAATTATGAAATACCTATATCATGGTTACATGTTCATAATTTTATATTTTAGGACTCAATAATTCATGAGTAATTTAAAAATTCTTATTTTATTTGTCATATATACAGTCATACACAGTACAATATGCAGTGAAATGCTCATAAACTGTTTAAAATGTTCACTCTTACCTGCAGAATTTAAACAGGGAGAGGAATTTGTGCTATTTTTCTTGTTTTTCTTGTTTTGAGCCGTTACCGGATTGACCCGGTTCTCAGAAACATTTAAGTAGTTGCCATTTGACACTTTGACAACACTAGTAGCTACGTTACAGAAATAATGGCAGGACTACAAAACTATGTGTTTCAGGCAAGTTGGAATGATTCACTCCATTTACTATAGGCATAGTAACTTGCAGATTCCTTCAAATCACAAACACTTATATTAGACACCTAAAGGAAAGGAAAAATGAAAAACCCTTGTATGATCATGTATTTATTGCTACCTGGTAAGGACACTGACTGTTTAGCACATTATAGTTTTTTAAAACCTTCATTATTTTTTAAAAGAAACGTTATATTTGAAAAAAAGTGTATGTATACAACTATAGTTGACACTTTCCCAGTGATGGGTTGCAGCTGGAAGGGCATCCGCTGCGTAAAACATATGCTGGATAAGTTGGCGGTTCATCCCGCTGTGGCGACCCCAGATTAATAAAGGGACTAAGCCGAAAAGAAAATGAATGAATGAATGAATATAGTTGACACATTATTTAAAATATGTGGCTAAGAAATTACTACTTTTTTTGATGAGTCGAGTAAAAATCTTTTCCATTTTCCATTTCCCAACCTGGTCATTCTGTATACATCTGAAATTTAATTCATAATGGTCTTAAAAAGGGTGGTGTGGTGGCGCAGTGGGTAGTGCTGTCGCCTCACAGCAAGAAGGTCGCTGGTTCGAGCCTCGGCTGGGTCAGTTGGCTTTTCTGTGTGGAGTTTGCATGTTCTCCCCGTGTTGGCATGGGTTTCCTCCGGGTACTCGGGTTTCCCCCACAAGTCCAAAGACATGCTGTATAGGTGAATTGAATAAGCTAAAATTGTCCGTAGTGTATGTGTATGAATGAGAGTGTATGGGTGTTTCCCAGTGATGGGTTGCAGCCTGAAGGGCATCCGCTGCGTAAAACATATGCTGGATAAGTTGGCGGTTCATTCCGCTGTGGTGACTCCTGATTAATAAAGGGACTAAGCCGAAAAGAAAATGAATGAATGAATGAATGGTCTTAAAAAGGTCTAAAATTTGACTTGCAGAAAATGACCAATTGGTAGTCAGCCCATGTTTGATTTATTTCATAATTAGACGCTGATTCGTCTTTGTATTGCCAACCTGGAATGTGACCATGCGATAAATCATCTGGCATAAAAAAATCATATAATTTTGACTATAAAACTCTTTACAAAGCTCGCATAAATCTTTTGGACACAGCCTAGGTCACTCGGATACCAAGACGATCACCTCTTGTTGATAGCTGAATTCAAATCGAAGCTTTTCTCTTGTGCTTTTCAATGTAAATAATGTGTTAGGATGTTTGTTTTTATTTATTTATATTACTATTGTTTTTCCTTTTATACCTCTGTACAGCCCATTGGCCAACTGAGCTTGAACTTAATGAATGTTTCACACTTAGTGATATGAGTGTTTAGAGCAGAGCAGGTCATGTGGGGGTTTTATTAAAAAAGAATTGGTTGTTTATATTGCAAGTCTGGAAAGATGTTAATTTTAAAAAAGTGCATGATAAATGAAGATGTTGTCTCTCAAAAGAAAGAGTCGGCTCAGAATCGCCTTAAAGAGATTTTGAATGTTCTTCCTGCTACCGATGCAGTACAGATGCTGTATGAGGACTGAAACCACCAAATGGCCTTAAACAGTCACTAAATTCCCTACAGAATGTTACGTTTTCACACACACGTGCACAAATATTAAATTAAATTAAATTCATCTTTATTTCTATAGCGCTTTTATAATGTAGATTGTGTCAAAGCAGCTTAACATAGAAGTTCTAGTAAATTGAAAAAGCGTCTGTCCAGTTTTCAGAGTTCAGTTTAGTTCAGTTCAGTGTGGTTTAATTTTCACTGCTGAAAGTCCAAACACTGAAGAGCAAATCCATCGATGCGCAGCTCCACAAGTCTCAGACCAAGCAAGCCAGTGGCGACAGTGGCGAGGAACAAAACATCACCAATTGACCAGGCTCAGTTGGGCACGACCATTTCTCCTCTGGCCAAACTTCTTGTGCAGAGCTGCAGTCTAGGCACTGGAGGCTGGAGAATGCTGGACATCCATCATGGAGAAGCTGCAGGTGTGAGTAGGTCACCGGCGGGTGTACAGGCTGGCCCACGGGATCAATGCGGAGCCTCGTCTTTCAGGAGTCAGTCTCATGCTCTCCACTCCTCTATAGCTGCCACAGCATCTGCTCAGGATACGGCCTGGTCCAGGATTATGGATACCTCTAGAAGTCCTCTATGGTTGGCTTCATCTCTTTACAGGTCTTGGATCACATCAATGGCGCTGCACAATCTCTAGAGGCCTTGGGATGAGTATCCACAGATGGAAATAGAGAACAAAGACAATTAGTAGCATAGCTGCTGTTCATAGTGTATTTAAACAAGAGACATTAAATATCAATGCAAAAATGAAGTGAAATCAATGAAAATAGCACTTATATGAACAAACATAGAAACAAACATGTAAAGCATATGAGTATTTCTAACAAAATGTCTGGTGCATTAAGACAGGAGGAGTGTGTCCTACTGTAAACGCATCAACCTTTCACATTGTAATACTCACTACTCTCCAAGTACTTTTAAAAGGGCTACTTATTACTCATACTTTCAGTAATATTTACAACAGATACTTTTACTCTACTTGCATTACATTTTTGGGAAAGTAAAGGTTTTACTTGAGTAAGATTTTTCAATACTCCTTTCACTACTGCATCTGCATATGTTGACACCTCTGTATGTTTGTGTTTACAGAGATCACCTGCTCCACCATTGGATCGCGCTCCTTGCCGAGTGTCCAATCACAGCACAGATGTACGAGGACGTGGCGCTCTTAAAGGACCATTCATTGGTGAACTCTCTGATCCGAGTACTACAGACTCTGCAGGAGTTCAATATCACTCTGGAAGCGTCTCTCGTCAAAGGGATTGGGATCTAACAACGTCCCAAGATAAAACTAACCGATCAGCGGGACCATGGACTAACTTTGTTTTTGTTTTGTTTTTTTACACTGAACAAAAGGACTAAACCTGGCTTACGTTAAAGCTATCGTCATGTTTGCCATATATTAAGTGCAATGAGCCTTTTCAAACGTGTCATAATTTTTATCCACAATGTTAATACTGACATTCAAAAACGTCTTCTATTTTGATTCGTCCTTTTCACAGAAAGGGTGAAAAGCCCCCAGATGTGCTCTACCGTTTACCGAAAGCTCAATATTTTCCGTTGTTGTTGTTGTAGACTGCTGACAATGGCTATATTTCAGAGGAAAAGGCGTAAGAAAAGCTGTTATTATATTTTCAGAGAAGAACAGTGTTATTTTGATATGTGTCAAGTTGCTTGCTCTATGCTCTAATCTAATCCATACTGTCACAATGCAGAGTTTAAAAAGCAAATGATGTAGAAGTATGCTTTATAAGTACAATTCGTGGGGAATTCATATTTTTACTTAAAAAGAATGGAAAGGTAAGTTGACGTGGTAAATCGCTTTCTTTTGTAACAATGCCAGGGGCTGGGGTCATTTTCCTCTAAATGCAAAGCAGTTTAAAGAGACAATACGCATTCAAACGTTACACTACCAGTCAAAAGGCTGGGGTTATTAACAGTTTTAATGTTTTTTTTAATTTTTGTGGAGTCTCTTGTGCTCACAGTGACATATATTTGAGCAAAAATGCAATAAAAGCAGTAATATTATGAAATTACATTATATATATATATATATA
>CAIGQV010019101.1:8911093-8964949 GCA_903798115.1 Danio jaintianensis
TGCTGGATAAGTTGGCGGTTCATTCCGCTGTGGCGACCCCAGATTAATAAAGGGACTAAGCCGAAGGAAAATGAATGAATGAACATTTGACTGCTAGTGTGTAAGTCGGTCATCATTTACTCGCCCCAATCTCATTCCAATCCCACTTTCTACAATGAAAGTGAATGGTGACAATAAGCTTCCTTCATTGTCCTTCTCACTTCATTAAATGGGAATCGAGCAGCTTGGACTTGTGTATAAATACCTCCTTTTGCGTTTCAAACAGCAAAAGAGTAAACTTTTTCATTATTTTTTTTTACATGAGAGACATTTTAAGACAAACTAAGAAAGGATAACGTTCAATTTTCACCTTATTCTTTCAAAATATCCCCAACAGTGATGTCATATCTGGACTAAACTAATTAGGTTGCTGTTTTTTCCCCCTCCCCGCGGTTTAAGATCCCAGCAGCCCCTCTGTTTCCGCTATGCAATATTTACAGTTCCCAAAACTTTATCGAACACTGATGAAATATATAATTCGCCTGTTTGAGAGTGCAGCGTCATTTGTAGGATCTAATGGGAGAAGCACATTAAAGGCTGATATTCATGTGCCAATTTCATCATGACTGTCCCAGTTCCTGTTGGCATGAGCATTCTGGGAGTTGTTATTATATCCCCCCCCCCCCTGTGTTTTATCTCTTGATACGTTTATAGACAAAGCAGTGTAATGTAGTGTTAAATATTGAACAGCTGTGTACAGTGTATAAAATGTATTAAAGGTGACAATTCAATATGGTTTTGAGGCTTCAGTCTTGATGTGATTTTGAGCAAGAGCGAAATTTAAAAGTGCCAACCTGATTTCACCAAGTAGGACATGTTCCTGGATTAACATCTATATTGATCCTGGAACAACATTCCAATCAGCCAATAAGAATTAAGGGATACGTTTACTGTTTATGTTAAGTTTAGGCTTACGGTTAGGTTTATGTACTTCTACATGATTGCTATCCAACTGTTATTCTCCTCTGATTTTGGGAATAATTTACAGATTTGGTTGGGTTAGGGGTAGGGAATAGGTATGGATTACATTTTCCAACAACATAGATGTTAATCCAGGATCACATCGTACTTGGCAAAATCATGACGTGCATTTAAAAGTTAGTAGTTTGACAATAGCAAGTTTGATAACACTACTTAGGTACATTATTTAACGTGAAATAATACTAATAATGATTTAATGCATAAATACATTAAAAATATATTTTAGGTTAACTAAATTAGGTTATTTAAATGAAATTAATTGCTGGAATTGAGCTAATGTGAGCTAACAATGATCTCATTACAATTCACATTTATTAACTAACCAAAGAATAAATGTATTGCCCATTGTTAATTAATTAAATAGTGATAACTAGTTAACAAAATTGTAACGTTTTAACAATATTCTGCTGCATTACGATCGGCTACATTCCATGAATATTTTTTTAATAAATGTGTTAATTGATAGGCAATTTGGAATATTTTATATTATTAAAATATAATTTAATTATACCATATATATTATTATTAATAAATATTATATAGATATTCCCTGTTTAAATGAGAATAGTTTCATTAATTACAAAAATTATGAATAAATGTAAAATAATTTGATATCTTATTTTTATTTTACATTTTTTGGGTTAAAATGATGGTTACAAAATTATATTTTAATATAAAACACAATTTCTTTTATAAAAACATTGTAGATTAATGATTTTTATTACTTTTAATAGAATGCTTTTTAATGTACCCATTTAAAATTAAATGTGCATATATATATATATATATATATATACATACACACACACACACACACACGTTTTTGGCTAAATATTATAGGGTACTGACTGATAACCTATCCATGGTATAACAAATAAATAAAACAACCTTTAAGAGTGTAGGATTTACAATGCAAACTGCGTTTTCCATGTCCCAGGGTGAAGTTAAGCAATATTCTACTGTTGTTTATTATAATTATGTAGGCTTAGCGTTATTTTTTTAAATAAATGTGTTAATTGACAGGCAATTTGGAATATTTTATATTATTAAATTGTAATTTAATAATACTACATATAACTATTATATTATTAAATATTATATAACATAGATATTTCCTGTTTTAATGAGAGAAATGTATATTTATTTCATACTTTATTTAAAAAAATATATATTTTAAAGTTCACAATCATGGTTACAAACTTACATTTTAATATAAAACCATTTCTTTTCTAAATCTATGAAGATGAATGATTTTAATAGTTTTTATATAATTATTTGTAATAGTTATTAGCCATGTTTTTAGATAAATATTCGAGGGTACTGACTGATAACATCCATATAGCACTAATTGAAACAGCTGTGTACAGGATTTACAGTGCAAACTGCGTTTACCAACATTACCACGAACATTATATCTCTTCTTAGCCGTTTGGGTAATCCAATATCATACAATATACGCGAATATAACACAAAAAGTCCCATATTTCGTGCGTTCAAGCGCCAGTTTTATGGTAATACGAGTCCATTCACACACATTCAAGTCACAACAAGAACAATACGTGCGCGACGCGTCTGCTCGCTCTGTACTTCCCCGGATGCAACATTCTTAAATGACAAGAGTGTGAAGCGCAGTGATTGGTTGAATTAATATTTAAACTTGGCGTCTACACTCCTTATATGGCCTTCCTCCGGCAAACCCCTTTACTCAATGTTTGTACCAAAGCCCCGCCTTCACCATTCATCTGTGTATGTGCGTGTGGCCGTAGTAAGGCATGCGCAGTAGAGACGACTAAAACGGACGGAATTCAAAGTTTCTGACGGTAAGTCCTTTGTTATTGTTGCGAACTAACAGCACGAATGCAGCATTTTGTCCTAATTGTGCGCACTGTCAGCTTCAGGGTGTGTAGCGTGTTTTTTTTGTGGGATGTTGGCGGGTTTGCAGCTCGGTTATTTGCATCAACAATGGGGCTTGGCGCGCGTGGATGTGGAGCGTGGCATGGTCGCGTGCTAACGGGCTAGCTGTTATTGTTAATGGGACATGCGTTTTGGCGCTCTCTCCCTCTTTCTCTATGCGAAAGTTCACAGAAACGAGTCGCGACTACTCAAACAACATTTTAACTAAAATACCCTTCGTGTGTAGTTTAGAAAACAGTTGCGTTAGCATTTAATTTAAGCACGAGTGTAAATGTTCATTTGCGACAGATCCCCGCGTATCTTGTGGATTCAGTAAATGTAAATATAACACACGCAAGCGAATGAAAATGCAATTCAGAATGAATTATATGTAATATAAGACGCTTTTCTCTCATTTATTATTTTGAAATGTGTGAAGTGTTTTGTGAATGAGTCGGAGATTGGCTCGTGTAATGTTTGATGTGGCTGCTGAGCGCTTGTATTGATGTATGACGCGCTGTATTATGCATACACACCGTGTGTGAGGATACATTTGAAGCATTATTAGCCTAAATTCTTGGTGTTTTGTGCTTGCTTTTGGTTTCTCAGTGACTAAAACTCCGAAAAGGCGCCCATTTAATTCCACTTTCGATTTTACAACCGTGTCTGTTGTGTCAGCAGCATTATCAATGTCAACATTCCCAAAGAGCGACTTCCCATACTTGGGAGCGAATGCAACAAAACGGAAATCCTCGCAGAATCAAATCAGATCCTAAATCTACAAAACAAAACGGTTTCTCCGTTTAGTTTGGACTTGAAGTGCTTTATAGAGGATTCCTGATCAAGTTTGTGTTCTGGTTATGCCTCAAAAAACAATTTATTATTCGTGTTTTATTTCAAATTAGCCAATTACAATACGCACATGTTTGTTTGTTTGTTTTTATAATATTTTGCTGTATTATCTTCGATTATGCATTTTAGTTTAATGAAAGGTGGTTACAGCGAAAGGCTTTTGTCAAACATCAAATGTAGGTCATCGGGGCAGACGCGACAGTCAAAGCAAACACGCTTTTCTCCCAGACGCGCGTTTGTGAATCGGCATTTTTTGGCGTAACTTTAATAGACATTAATGAATGAGATGAAATTATCAAGAGCTAAAGATGAATTCCTGTGACCGCCCCTCTTTAGCTCCCCCGCGCAAACCGAGCAGGAGACCTTTGTTGTTAACGCCGCTCTCCATTCACTTCCAGAGCCCCTAAAGATGTTCGGATTTCACAAATCCAAGATTTACCGCAGTAACGACGGCTGCTGTATCTGCAAAACCAAGTCGTCCAGCTCTCGGTTCACTGACAGCAGCAGATATGAGGAGAACTTCAGACTCTGCTTCGGGTAGGTGTTTTATCCTGACGCTGCACGTATCCCAAAAATTCCTGAAGGAATGCCGATGGAATGTCTTTCGTCATCTGAAAGCAGTTCTAATGAGAGAAACCGAGAATAAAAATGTAAATTTATCTAATTAAATTGATCAACTAATGTAATTGTGGATAAGCATTTAATATATGTTTTGTCCCCATGTTGTTTGATAAGATTGAAAATTGCATTTTGCTTTTGTATACACTGTAAAAAAACAATACTGGGTTCCACACAATTCCTTCATGTTGTCCCAACACAATTCGATTAAGCTAATTTAATTTTTTTGAAAGTTAAGTGAATTGAACATAAAACAATTAAGTTGCCCCCCCCAAAAAACCCTCAAGAATTGTTGATTCAGCTTATTTTAAATAAATTATTTGAACTATTATTCTATTCTAATTATTTTTATTTATTGAGTCTAGTGATATTCTTATTGCATGAATGAAACTATTCTCTTCTGTTCTTGAAATATTAATTATCAGCCTTTGATTTATTTTGCGTCAGTCTGTCAGAGGATCGAGTCGGAGACATCTGCAATGCTTGTGTGCTCCTGGTAAAACGCTGGAAGAAATTACCGCATGGATCAAAGAAGAACTGGAACCATGTAAGTGACTTTTCTTCTCTCCCCTGGAATCGTCTCTTGTGTTCTAAACATATTGGTTATATTTACCAAATTATTTTTTCCCTCCTTAAGGTGGTAGATGCAAGAGCAGGACCTGGATTTAAGCTGACCAAACCCAAGAAAGTGAAAAACATTGATGGAAAGAAGAAAAGTAAGCTGAAAAAGCTTCATAAATTCAAAAGACAAAGTGAGTCCCACAGTTTTTCTCCCCCCTTTTTTTTTTTTTTTTTTTTTTTGAGCACTTAAATCTCATATCAATTTGGAACTATTTTTACATTTTGTGAAGTTGGTGGTAATCTCTATGTTTTTGTACAGTATGTTTACACCTCTTTGAGAGTTATACTTTGACCTAAACACACACACACACACACACACACACACACACACACACACACACAAAATGATTTGTTTGAATAATACATCTTCCTATGATTCGAATTGTATTGATGCAGAATTTTTTTTTTTTTTTTTTTTGCCTCATCTCAAAACAGAAGTGTAACTGTTTTGCATATTGTCAGAAAAAGTTGCTAATTGGTTAGAATTCGTATGATTTCATTAGTATAAAAAGTATTTTATATATATATATATATATATTTATTATTATTATTATTATTATTATTATTATTATTATTATTTTTTTTTTTTTTTTTGCGTATCCCCGAACCCCACCAATAAACCTACTCGTCATTGGGGATGAGCAAATAGTGCTAAAATGTACAAATGAGATTGTAGAAATTAACAATTCTAAAATCAAAAAATTACGAATTCCCGTGAGGCTGCTTTTTTTTTTTTTTTGGCAAGTTTTCACCTGAGTATTTCAGGGTTACAAGGGTTGTATAAAGAGTCTTATATTTAGTATAAAAGTTTTATGCCTGGTTTCACAGATGATGCTTAAGCAATCTTTACAGAAATAAGCAATTTTTTTTTTTTTCAGTTTTTGTGAAATCCTGTCTATTTTACAGTGTCAAAGTCAAGACTAGGACTTCGTTAAATTATGGCATTTAAGCATCTTTTATAAAAACGACTAAGAAAAACACATTATTTGTGAGATATATCACATATCTTGAGACAAATCAATATCCCTGGTGTATTTTAAGATGTATTGCTGCAAGTTGTTTTCATTTAAGACAGCTCAAACTTGCAATTTTATTTTAATGTCTGTGAAACTGGGCATTAAAGTCTTCATCTTAAATCATAAAGTATATTATTTTGAGCTCTGAATGAATCAATTTTTTTTATGATGTATTCTGTCTAAACGTCTGTGATTTTAATTCACTTTATTAAAGTTTAAGTTATTAAATCACCATAATTCCTAAATAAAAAGTGAACATTGAATAGTGACAATTACTTTACATTTTTATGGTGCCTACAAACTTGTTGAAATTCAAATTCTGAAATATTCTTGATTTTTCTGAAAATATTAAGCAGAAAAATGTTTCAGTTGCTGATAACATGGATGATTTGGGACCACAACAGGGTATATTAGGGTAGAATCTTAAATAATATATGACCCCATATTTTAAGTGATTGTGGTTTGAAGGAGAGTGACCAAATATAAAGATTTACATGTAATTAGCTTTATTTATTAGCTATATATATATATATATATATATATATATATATATATATATAACACACGTGTACTGTTTATATTTATGTATAAATGTATAAATACACATAAAATACAAAAAAAAATTCATACATGCATAACAAATATTTTATACAATATAGTCATGCATATATTTGTATACACAGTACACACATATATATTTTGTAAATATGAACTTATAGTTTTGATTGTCAGCACTAGTATAAATATATATACATTTTGTGTATGTCTTAAAAAGCCTTATTTAAGCACAAAATCAAAAAAAGCAACCTTCATATAGCATATTAAAATGTTTCCTGTGGTATGTTTCCAGATTCCGATGCCCACAGTACCACATCCAGTATGTCTCCGTCTCAGTCTCCCAGTCACAGTAATCAATCTGATGACGGCTCAGACATTGAGACCAAACAGAGACGTCCAACCCCATCTGGCTTCTCATTCCTCGACCTGTCCTACTGGAAGAGGTATGCCCCCCACCCCCCTCAGTGTACTAATGCATATCAGGAGACATGCTACCGGTTGAGCTGATGAATAACCCAGTGCTTGCTTTCCAGGCAAAAGGTGTGCTGTGGAATCGTCTACAAGGGCCGTTTCGGTGAGGTGATCATCGATCCCCGTCTCTTCAAGCCCTGCTGTAACAAAAAGCGTCCCGCTCTGCCAACCTCCTCCGTCTCTCAGACGCTTCCAGAGGACCTGAAGGAGGCCTGGTGATCCGTCTCGTTGAGGCCCTCATAGCTTTTTTTGTCTCCAGTGGTAGACTCCGATATCTCCCCTATGTTAGATGACTTGTGTATGAGTTCAGTTCCCCCCTTCCCCTTGCTTTTGTATTTTTTTTTTTTTTATGACTTTTTGTAAAATTTTTGTATCTTTTTTTTTTTTTATATAACGGAAAAAAGAAGAATAATTTGGGCATTAGGACATATTTATAGGTCTCAGTTAGGAAATTTAATGTAATCCTTTTTTATCATTACTGTAAAATATATATTTTTTTCCATTTGTTTTTGGAGTTACCAGTGTTTTTGTAAATATAACCTTATTTTCCATACCAGTGCACCAAAAGACTTCTATTTGGCATTTAGTTTCACGGGTTACAGATGAATGATGTTAAAAAAAAGTGCTGTATCTAACATTATAGCCAAGGCATTAATGAGATGGGTGTACTTTTAAAGCAAATACAATATTTTACTCCGTTTTGCAGTCTGATTGAACTGTTGTCTATCATCATCATCACATACACACATACATTTACTGATATGAACTTGGGCACAATATTCACAATGTGAATTCACCTCAGCTTTGGGTCTGTAATATGGACACATGCTTACGAAATCTCCTGTTTGTCTGGTTTGGCATAAAAAATGTTTCAATATTTAAAAAAAGAAACGGTTACGGGTCTGTAAATCTTAAAAAAAAAAACAAGATGCAAAGCTACATTATCTCAGAGTATTTAAACGGTTATCATTATACACAATGACTTATGAAAGCATGCATAATGTATTTGTTGGCATGATCAGTTTTATGACTGTTGGTGGTGTTTGTGTTTTATTTTGTTGTTGAATGAGAGTGTTATAATATTGCGTAATAACAGACAATACTGAATTTCCGACCAGGCTTTACACTGTGTTTTTTACTACATTTCTTTTTGTGCGCTTTAATATTGTACACTAAAGGTATAATCCAAGATGAAATTGTACAGTCTTTCAGCCTTGATGTATTGACTGCAGCCTTTTATGTGTTCTTTTGTATTTGGATTAATATGTTTTATATGACAAAATAGCCTTTTGTTTGAAGAAGCAAAGAAAATTGGTGTTTGGCAAGACTGTGGAGCTTTAATTGGATTAGAAGGTTAACATTTTTTGTTTGTATTTCAGTGTATTATTTGAATGAATGTTTATTTTTATTCACCAGCAATACTTTGAGTCCGCTTTACTGTCGACTCAACGCTCTTGTTGTTAAAATGCATGAGAGCAAATACAAGATGTCGAAAAAATTTCAGGGAAAATGTTTTTTTTAACTATTAATAACGGCACATGCTCAGTCGGTGTGCCTTACCAGAGATTCATTGCGTTAATTTGTCATTTTTAACTTATGCTATTTATTCAAAGCTGTCTGTACTATTAATGCTGTAAAGAAGTTTTTGTGCACTTTCTTTTTTTTTTATAAGTTTTTTTTGTAATATTACCATTGATCAAATTTTGTATCGCAATTTTCCTCACGTTGGTATTTTCATAAATTTTTTTAAAGGAATTGTTTGTCTTGTCTTTTTTTGGTTTTCTCTAATATTAGACTAAATGCATGAATTATACTTTGTGGACACTAGATGGCGCCAAACGTTCAGAAAGCACATAGAAAGAATATTCAACAGCGGTTAATCAAAACGTTTACTAGCACAGTGCGAATTACAGGGGGGATTGACCCCCCCCCCCTGATTAACGTTTGATCCCCCCTGAAGGACGTCAAAACCAGATGTATGGGGGTCAGTCCTTTAATAGTGAGAAATAGTTTTCCCTGATCTGTATCTCAAATAATATTAATAGTTAAAATAATAGAAGATAATACAAATATACATTATGAATTATACGTTGTGGACGCTAGATGACGCTAGCGGTTAATCAAAACATGTATACTAGCAGGGTGCAAGTTACAGGGGGCTTTGGGGGGATTGAGTCCCCTAATTAACGCTTCACCCCCCCTGAAGGACGTCAAAACAAGATGCCTGGGGGTCAGTCCTTTAATAGTGAGAAATAGTTTTCCCTGTTCTGTATCTTAAATAATAATATTAGTAATTTAAATAATAGATGATACAAATATACAGTATGAAGTATACTTTGTGGACGCTAGATGGCGCCAGCGGTTAATCAAAACATGTATACTAGGAGGGTGCAAGTTACAGGAGGGTTTGGGGGGGATTGACCCCCCTGATCTGTATCTTAAATAATAATATTAATAATTAAAATAACAGACAATACAAATATACATTTGACCACCCCTATAATGGTTTATACCATTATAGGGATTCATGCATGCATTATCACGCCAATCAGTCTTTGCAAGGATCATTCAACAGTCTAAACTAGCAGATCTGGTGTAGTATCGTAAGTGGTGACCAGACACTTTTCTTGTAAAATAGATGTTTATATATACATACAGCCTAAAAGTAAAGTAAAATTAGACGCATAGTTTGAGAAATAATCAGAGGTTACTGTATGTCAGAATACATTAAATATCCATCAAAACACTGAAAACTTCAGTACGTCTTATTAATAAATTTGATGTCATTTAAATAAATAGATACATTTGATTCACTAAAAACTTCTGACCAAAAAGTATATCCCCCTGATCGCCAATGTATACTCAACAAACACACAACGTTGCCTCAACGTAGCGACCTTCCCACAACGAAAAAAAGGAAAAATGAATGAACAATATTTAATATTATTTAATAATAAGCAATATTGGAAAAGTATTACTGCTTATCCTGTATTCTAGGCAGTATTGATAAACTGCCAATAAAAAACCATTAATACATGTAGCAAGAACGTCGTCTCACGGTTGCTTGAATGTTACACGACAACGTTGCTACAGCCTTCTCACGTCTTACATTTCTACGTTGTAACAATGTAGCGAGCACGTAAGCGGCGACGTTGCCTTTGAAAAAAATTTACGTTGTACAGACATCGCTTCAACGTAGATGTGTTTGTTGGGTAGTTCGCACCCTGTGTAGTAGAGACATGTTACAATCTACAAACTGCATAACAACGCCAAAACAAACAATACATCACTGTAATATGTGACCCTGGACCACAAAACACGAGTATTGTTTGTCTGTGTGCGTGCGTGCGTGCGTGCGTGTGTGTGTGTTTTAAAATCGAATAGTATATAAAAATATGTACAATGAAGACGTTTTAGTATATTTTCCACCGTAATTATATCAAACTTATTTTTTTTTTATTAGTGATATTCGTTGGTAAGAACTTAATTTGGACAACTTTAAGTAGATTTTCTCAATATTTGGACTTTTTTTTGAACCCTCAATATTTTCAAATAACAATATCTCGGCCAAATATTGTCCTACAACAAACTGTAACATCAATGGAAAGATTACGTATTCGTTTTCAGATGATGCTTAAGTCTCAGTTCCTAAAAACACGGACCCTTATGACATGGTGTTTTGATTTTTCAGTAGGCTGCCACTTTCCTTTATCGTGACGTCATCTCGTGATGACAAATCAGCAAATTTTACACCACATTCACTGGGTTTGTGTCCCGTGATCATCACAGTAAGACGGTGTTTGTTGCAGTAATCTCGATGATTTCTCAAGCATCATTCGACACTGAAACTCAGATTATAATCACAGGAATAAATTAGCTACGTCAAAATTAGCTAAACATTAATGTTTTTTTAAGTATAAGAGAATTATGAATATTCAGAGGTTTGTGACATTTTGTGAATAGATGTGAATGTTTTCTTTTATCATAATTTTCATAGTTTGTGTTATAATCAGTGTTACAATTGTTACAATTTTAAGCCTATCTTACACCTACAAAAAAACAAAAAACATACTTTTAAATTACTTAAAAAGTAACACATTTAGCAACTTTTTTATAAAAAATTTTTTTATAAATTGACCTTATATTTTAATATATATAATATTTGGGCAGCGCAGTGGCGCAGTGGGTAGCGCTGTCGCCCCACAGCAAGAAGGTCGCTGGTTCGACCCCTGATTAATAAAGGGATTAAGCTGAAAAGAAAATGAATGAATGAATATATAATATTTAATATTTTTCCCAACACTGAATGTAATAATAAGGCAGCTGCTCATGTGCGCATTCATTGACATTTTATCAGACCTAGGCATAGGCCTGTTCATCGCCCTGGTCTCCCAAATTCCCTAAAAGTCAATAGCCTTTTTTCTTCAATGTTGTCAGCAAAGATTATCAAAGTAGACCATTGATAAAGCAGGGAATAAGCTGAATGAAAATGGGTGAGTGAGTGTAATTACATTAAATTCAATGATAGGCCTACTTCAAGAGTTGTTGAGTATAAAATTTACAAACCTAACCTTTACTAGCAATTTCTAGTAGACAAATTTCTTTGAAGACACATTTTCTGTGCACATCTTAAAAAAAAGTACACTATTGCTTACTAAAAATATATATTTTACTTTTGTCAATACGTAATGCGATCTAAAAGGTTAAAAGGTTTTTCCTATCCAGTGTTAAAACCATATTACATTCATAAAATATTTCGTTGCGAAAAACTGCTACAATCAAAAGTTTGAAAATACAACAAATACAAACTATTCCTGAATTAAATTTCCAGGAAAAACAGATCAACTCTTAAAATAAATATTTTCCTCCACAAAAGTAGGCTTACATGGCACTTCCTAGCAGGCCCCTGGGACTCGTGGGCTCCCAAAAAGTCCAAATGAGTCAAAAACTATTAATAATAATAATATTAAGTACTAATAATGTGATTGAAGAGTCCATTTCTGAAACTCCACGGTACAATCAGCTGTTGGTTGTCTTTGAAGTCACATAATCTTCATTACTCAGGTAGCTGACCTGGATGGTGCCTTTGGATGAGGTTTGTTTCTCCTTCCGTGCTTTACACGTGAGAGTCAAAATCCACAGGAAAATAAAGACACCTACAGGATGAAAGGAACAGCGATGAAATTGTACACTTTTTGCATGAATACCAATTATTTATTTTTAAAAAGACTACTTCACATTATTAATTTCATTGTAAAACAAACACATTTGATTATTTCATTTGGAATGAGGCGACACAGTGGCTCAGTGGTTAGCACTGTCGCCTCACAGCAAGAAAGTCACTGGTTCGAGTCCCGGCTGGGTCAGTTGGCATTTCTGTGTGGAGTTTGCATGTTCTCCCCGTGTTGGCGTGTGAATGAGTGTGCATGGGTGTTTCCCAGTACTGGGTTGCAGCTGGAAGGGCATCCGCTGTGTAAAACATATGCTGGATAAGTTGGGGGTTCATTCCGCTGTGGTGATAAATAAAGGGACTAAGAATGAATTTGGAATGACTTATACTAATTAAAGCAACACAGCATCCAAAAATATTATGTTTTAGATTATATTATGTTTCACACACACACACACAGGCCTCAACATTCTTTTTCATCCAATGGTGTTAGAGAAAGTAGGTGCTAATTCAGAAATATGTAAACATTTGATTTTATTGGACTCATGTCATGTGTAATGTGAAGAATCCTCATGTGATTGTAACCAGCATTAAAAAGCAAACAAATATAAATAGATAATAAAAGTATTCAAAATTCTATTGTAAACAAGATTAAGGTTTGAGATTAAATGAAACTAAGTTTGCATTCAGTTTGCTTATAATAACATTGCAGACATTGTTATAATTGTGATAAAACACTACAAATTGATCAAAAACGTCCTGTCTTCCAGCCACAGAATGGGTCCAAAATGGTATTTCATGCATGACACAATATAACGCAAGGTAAAATTGTGTCATAGGCTACAAAAAGTAACATTATTTATATCAAGGTAATATAGGTTATACGACAATTACCCAATGTTATTTATTTATTTATTGATTAGATGCCATATTTAAAGGTCATATACCAATTCTGTGAACATTTAAAACTGAGCACGAAACATTTCCTCTGAGGAAAATATTTGTTCTTCTGGGAAATATTTCTTCTGTGACATATCTCTGTGAAATCCCTGTTCCCGCCACTGGTAAATAATAAAAAAAAGTTAATTGCGACTTTTTATCTCAGAATTGGGTGATAAACACTCGCATTTTTGTCTCCCCCGTCAGAATTGAGAAGTAAGCTCGAAATTACGAGTAATAAAGT
The DNA here is from genome assembly GCA_903798115.1 of Danio jaintianensis. Taxonomy (NCBI): domain Eukaryota; kingdom Metazoa; phylum Chordata; class Actinopteri; order Cypriniformes; family Danionidae; genus Danio; species Danio jaintianensis. The sequence continues at coordinate 8,924,496 of CAIGQV010019101.1, forward strand.
CAGAATTGCGAGTTTGTATCACGCAATTCTACAAAGTAATAACCTTTTATTTTTTTATTCAGTATAACGGGCTCCACAGTAAATGAGCTTCTCGAACAAAAATGGAGGGCGGGAGATTGCCAGATCTGGAATTGATTGGTTGTGGTTTGTCATTGGTGGACCTTCATACTGTATGTTATTTACAAGAAGAGATGTTGTTGTCGAATAGGGAAGTAATTGCACGTGAATTTGTCACTAATTTCGTAACTTAGGAAGGTCAGTATTGACTTCAGTGTGATTTGACATTTATTTTGCATGCAAAATATAAAGTAAATATTTCATTACAGCAGCAGACACTTTAAATTTGCCCGACCATCTGTGATGTAGTGATTATTTGAGCTACAGTAGTTATCCCTAGCGCCGCTAACCAGGCATCCATGATGAAGAACTAACCCGGCTGGAGTGCAGTTACTGCTTTCAAGGTAGTCGTAAACTAATTATTCTTGCTAACGTAAAGGGATACTGTTTGTATGGAGCCTAAATAACAAGGTTTGGACAGTTTGCGGGGTTTTTTGACCTTGATTTTAAACACTCCAACGTTACAAAAAGCACATGCTTTCTGTTCAAAGTCATAATTTTGTTATGATACTTGATTTGTTGTTGAACTGCAGTAATTGCTGTTTAACGTGACTTTTTTTTCATGTTTTGATTTTTAGTGAAATGCTTTACAATTATAAACCTTTAGGATCACACAAACAATTATGGTATTAATTGCTATTATTGTGAATTGTTAGTTATAATAACTTAATGGACTGACAACAAATAAAAGCCATCACTCACATGTTTACATTTGAATAATACATTTGGCCACTGTACTCTCCAAAATATTGGTTTCCATTTCAGAAATAATGAGACCAAACAAATAAGTCACTTTCATGAAATGTTCACCTAAAGTGGCCATATCTGCTAATTCATGCAACACCTTTGTTCTCCATATTGGAACAGTCAAAGCTAGTCCAGTTCTGAAACTTTACACAGATTATACACTTTACACATGTACTTGTCCAAAAACAAAGAAAGTTACTTAATTAAGTAAGCAGATACTAGGAGTCCTTATTGCAGTGATTAATCCTAGATTATGACCATAATGGAGTCTTTCATGCAGCATCGGTTATAGGTTAAAAAGAATTGTTGCTAAACATGTAATTGGTAAGAAACATATTTATCACTGCAATTAAGATCTAATCATTAACTTTGTAAACTTTGCTTATTTAAATTCACACCTTTTGACCTGGTTGTGTACTGCAATAAATGCCAATAAATGTCAGTGTTCTGCAATAAAAGGCAGCACATGATTTTGCTAAACAAACGGAATAAAACATGGCAAAGGCATAGGCAGTTGAAACACTGAAACATTAGAGTTAATACATATAAAACACATACCAGCACATACCTGTGAAAGTATATTCCATTTTTTTTTTTATTTAAATATATTTAAATATACTGTAACAGCTTAGTAAACTCGTTGATTATTACCATGACTGATGACACAGTGACTGTCCAATGTGGTGGACATTTTAAAGTGTCTGGAGTGGTCAAATGTGGCCTCTACTCATAAATATGTGATTTCGCCTTTTTGAAATGATGTGAAACATGTTCCTTGATGGCTGCTGACTCGCTATTAGCATTGTGTAGCTTAATTTTGGTGATGCCTGTACAAATTTGGATGTGGTAACGCACTTATTGTTGTGCTTCCCAGATTAAACACCAGCAGAATTAGTATTTGAACAACAGAAGAATACTCATATGTTATAAACATTGGCACAGCACTAAGAGAGAAGGTCTGATAATGAAGAAAAATATCAGCATTGCCCAACCTTCTTTTTTTGGATGAAGAGGTAAGATAATTATTTTTTTCATTCATTAATTGTAAACTGCTCTCTAAAACTCACTAGTGTTATACTAGTTATACTAGTAACCAGTTAAAATTATGGTTATGTTTAGTGAATTTTCATTTTAAAACATAAAACATTTGCTACGGTTGAGCCTAGCATCTGTTTTTGAAAACTCTGGGGTTAGTTAGTAGTCAACATTTGAAGTGGTTCAAAAAAGTTTATGAAAACTGTCCTAAGACAATTGGGTGTGGTTCAATAGTTTTAGTACAACTTTGATTAAAGGTTTTGATTCCCTTCAAATATTGAATATATATATATATATATATATATACACACACACACACACACACACTACCTGTCGCCTATCCAAGTTTTAGGAACAACAAATAATAACTTGACTTCTAGTGGATCATTTGGTATCAGAAGTGGCATATATGAAAGACAAAGGCCTCTAGATTACGCTTTTTTAACCAAAATAAAATATGATCATGTCTTGATTTTTAATTATTAAATTAGGACAGTAAGCTCTGACTTTTCTCAGACAAAAATCTTTTCACTTAACAGAAATAATGTACAGTACAGAATATAAAGTCATGGTGCAGTGGAAAAAGAATTAATATTGTGTATGACTCCCATGAGCTTGGATGACTGCATCCATACATCTCTGCAATGACTCAAATATCTTATTAATAAAGTCATCTGGAATGGCAAAGAAAGCGTTCTTGCAGGACTCCCAGAGTTCATCAAGATTCTTTGGATTCATCTTCAGTGCCTCCTCCATCTTACCCCAGACATGCTCAATAATGTTCATGTCTGGTGGCTGGGCTGGCCAATCATGGAGCACCTTGACCTTCTTTGCTTTCAGGAACTTTGATGTGGAGGTTGAAGTATGAGAAGGAGCGCTATGCTGCTGAAGAATTTGCCCTCTTGTGTAGTTTGTAATGTAATGGGCAGCACAAATGTCTTGATACCTCAGGCTGTTGATGTTGCCATCCACTCTGCAGATCTCTCACACGCCCCCAATATGAATGTAACCCCAAACCATGATTGTTCCTTCACCAAACTTGCCTGATTTCTGTGAGAATCTTGAGGGCCATGAGGGTTCCAATAGGTCTTCTGCAGTATTTGTGATGATTGGGATGCAGTTCAACAGATGATTCATCAGAATAATCTACCTTCTGCTACTTTTCTAAATGATCAACTAGAAGCCAAGTTATTATTTGTTGCTCTTGTTTATATATTTATATATAAAATATTTATATATGACAAAAATATATAAATATTAATATATATAGAAATATTTTATAATTTTACGTGTGTGTGTGTGTGTGTGCGCCTTTATATTTACATAATAAATATACACAATACATGCACAAATATTGACCTTTGACCTGTCATTGTACATTATTAAAGGGATAGCTCACCCAAAAATGAAAATTATCTCATCATTTACTCACCCTACTTTTGTTCCAAACCAATTTGAGTTTCTTTCTTCTGTTGAACACAAATGAAGATAGACTGAAGAATGTTGGAAAAAGCTGCCACTGATTTCCATAATTTTTTTGTTTCTACTATGGATGTCAATGGCTGCTTTCCAACATTCTTCAGAATATCTTGTTTTGTGTTCAAAACAAAGTGTAGAACCACTTTAGTGTGAGTAAATGTAAGGACATTTTCAGTTTTTGGTGAACTCTCCTTTTGTCAATTGCTTTTGTTTCAATGAACACCGTGCCAAATTCTTACCTTGAAAACTGTTGAGGATGGTAAAAACATACAGCGCAGGGAGACTCAGGGGTCCGTGGGTTGAGAAAGCCAGACCCCATGGCACTCCCAGAACAAAGCAGAGCCCCAGCAGAGACACACAGTCTTTCCATGCCCTCTTCTGATGGTCTACTTGTACATTCTGCAGTCTTAACTGACGCATCTTTACCACAACCACCGCCAGCATAGCCATGTTGAAGAGCAGCACCAGCCCGAGATAGCCATTTACTGTAATGTAGATTACTGACTTTGTGGTCACCCAGCATCTAGTAAAAAGCCAATGGAAGCATCCGTTACAGGTCTGATAAATGATGAACTCTATACAGTTGAACTCAGAATTATTAGCCCTCCTGAATTATTATAACTGATATAACTAATAACTGATTTCTTTTATCTTTGCCATGATGATAGTACATAATATTTTACTAGATATTTTTCAAGATATTAGTATTGAGCTTAAAGTGCAATTTAAAGGCTTAACTTGGTTAATTAGGTTAATTCATACCTGTCAATCCTCCCGTTTTTCCCGAGATTCTCCTGTATTTTACAGTTCTATCCCGCTATCATCCCGTAAAGGTATTTTCCTGTGTTTCTCCCATATTTTTAATCTTTCTATGAAGGGTGGCAATAAACATTAAAGAGCCGATCCTCCCTATACGCAACTCATACTGCCGAACTACCAGGGGACGCCCATTGCTCTAAAATGTGAATCTGTTCTGTGCTTTCGTTTTATTTAGGCATGAAAACACTTTGAAATAAATATAAAAATGGCGCGATTCCCTTCCTTTTCATTACAGGTGCCGTCGCCCCTCCTATGCAATCCTCAAAACAGTCATATAGTGGTGCGTGACTGTCAGCTGACGCTCTCCATAGTGATAAATAGATGAATAGTTTCCCAAACTGATTCTGTACAAGCGATTAGAAGCAGAGCGAAAGTCTGGGTTTTGGGTGCGTGTTTGAACAGACATATACGCATAAATAATAATAATAATAATAATAACATCTAAAGATGTCGATCTTAGTGTTTTTTTTTTCAAACACAACTAATTTTGTCCTAAATGAGCATAAAAAGTTAGGAAAGCAATTGAATGCTTTCATTATAACGTTAGATGTGTGCATTTATAAAGTGACACCTCTGTTATGTAATGTAATCAAACGAAATGTTATGATGGGCATATCCCTTATTTTCACATCCCAATGTTGACAGGTATGGGTTAATTAGGCAAGTTAAGCTAATTAGGCAGGTCATTGTATAACGATGGTTTGTTCTGTAGACAATGGAAAAAAATATTGCTTAAGGAGGCTAATAATATTGGCCTTAAGAGGGTTTAAAAAATTCCCTGCTCTGTTAAACATCATTTGGGAAATATTTGAAAAAGAAAAAAAAATTCACAGGAGGGCTAATAATTATGACTTCAACTTTATATGCAGTTTACAGTAGTTTGAAGAGTTTAAACTTACAGCGATGTGGCTGTTGAATTTTCTTTATCCATGTAGAAGGTATATTTTCCATACACTTTAGTCACGGCACATATCATCACCGTAATGGTGGGTACACCTGTGGGAAATGATTAATACAACAGATAGATTTTATGATACACATTTCAAGGCTTGACATTAAAGGATTAGTTCAGCCATTACTCGTTCAAATCCCCTGAGACCTTCGTCCATCTTCAGAACACAAATTAAGATATTTTAGATGAAATCCGAGAGCTCTCTCATCCTCTATAGACCACAATAGTCAAAAGACGGTTGAAATCCCAGAAAAAGTTGGTGCCAAAAGTTTTGTGGATAGTGCACATTCATTTCAACCCTTGAACTCTCTCTGCTTCCCACACTTTCCTGTATATTGACCAGTGGCGGTTCTAGATAAATTTTACTAGGGGGGCCAAGAGGGGGCCAGTGTTTAACCAGAGGGGCACATTAAAAAATGACGTAGAAATTAATCGTAGCTCCTCTATCCAAGAGTAGTGTTCTAGTTGTTGCTGCGCTCTCATCCATCGAGCAGCGCCACAGTGTTTGGGTGCGCTGCTCTAATTTACCCGTGTAGAATGATGCGTCGCATTAGTTCCGCTTTTGGCGCTCGTGTGTAAAATCATAATAAATTCATATTTTTTTTATTTGGTCAGCTTTTTTTTTATTTGGGGGGGCCACAGGGGTGGCCAGGGACATGTCTACAGAGGCACGGGCCTCCCTAGGCCTCCGTGTAGAACCGCCACTGCTATTGACCTTTTTCTGCCATTTATAATTCCTAGTCATTTCTCTCATAGGCAACTGAATTGGAAGTTCTAAAACAATTACAAAAAACGATCGCACTTCCACATTGCAGAATAAGGTCAAACTACTTGCTCTATAAACAAGTGTGTTTATGACTATACATAAAAGTGGAATAATATAATAAGAAAATATCAGTTTGCAACATCAATTGAAGCTTAATGAGCTGTAACGTCTAAAAATCAATGGAAGTGAATGAGACCGGAAGTCTCGAGCCAAAAAGATTACAATGGCTGCACCCGCTTGTATCGTATGTGTAGAATAAGGTCAATAATCTTCATTATCCTATCACATTAAAAAGTGAGGCCCCCCCAAAAATAATTACATAATAAAAAACATTCCATGTAACTTCATTGGCTCAACTATAATTATATGAAGCTCCAAGAACACATTTGTACACCGCTGTTTTTTTCTCTCCCATGTCAAGTCAGTGTGTGTGTTTACTATGCATGATGCGACATATTTTCGTATTTTCGAGTTGACAAGTGTCATATTTCCTGTAGTAAACAAGCACCCTGCAATCTGATATGGAAGACATTGGCAAAGAAAGTTATTTTTACAGTTTTTTTGGTGCACAAAAGTGTTCTTGGAGTTTAGTATTACAGATGAACCACTTAATGTTTTTGGTTCCTTTTCAGGACTTCAAATGTCTCGGGACCGTTGCTGTGTATAAAGGGTCAGAGAGCTCTTGGATTTCATCTTAAACATCTTTATTTGTGTTCAGAAGATGAACGAAAGTCTCAGGAGATTGAAACAACATGAAAGTATTTTTTTTTCTGGGTGAACTTCTGACAAGTAAATCAGTCATTATTATTTAACAAACAGTAGTATAATGCCACCTGTTGTTAGTCTTTTTAAAGTCATTGTTTTATAAGTGTTTGTTGAAGCGTTTGGTGAAAGATTTTGCTGGTGTTTTGGATGAACAACTTGATTTGAATATATGTTTAGTGCATTTTTAATGTAAAATTAACTGCCGTGCTAAACATACAGCTAGCAAGGAAAGATATTTGCAGTGAGAAATGTGTCCTGTCGATTGCAAAATGAGAAAAGTGCAACTGTTTTAGCATGTGCGCCAAACAAAAGGGTGCAAAAAAGAAAGAAGACTGAACACGTGTCGATTTTTACGGCACTTTTTTGACCTCTTGGCACTATTGGCTTGACAAGGAACTATACTGTCATTCTGCTGTAATAATCAAGAAACCTTGCTGCCGTACCATGGCTGCAGCAGGTGCAATGATATTACGCAGCACCTGAACATAGTTCCCAGCTAGGTAACTAGGTTATATCATTGCTCCTGCTGCAGACAAAGTTGTGAATTACTTCAGAAGAGCAGTGCGATCAGACGAAGCATTATTTAGAGGATGATAATGTGTAACACGGCCATAAATGAGGTTGATGTCGTGATCTCGTTTCTTTCGAGTGCGTATGTGCATAAGCTTAAGCACAAATTCATTAAGGCAACCTGGAAAAAATGACAATTTTGTTTTATTCGAATGCTTAGAAATGAAACTTATGAGACAGTTGTTGTTTAATTTGATTGGTGATTCCAAATATGTAATGTAATCGTAAGCTTGGCAAACAGTTTTGGAGAATTTGATGTTTCCCCATTCAGACAGAATGCCCAACCATACTGCCCGAGATGCATTTCAAAAATGGCCGCCAAGCGAAACGACTTGCCTTAAAGGGACTTTGACAGAATGTAACTACAGAAGTAAACTACTGATTCAATTATTTATGCTAAGCTAAGCTAAAAGTGCTCCTGCCAGACCTTGAAATCGTCTGAATGGATTAAAAATAGTAAAACTCTACAGTTTATCTCTACGGGAGTTGTTAATTAAGCCTATTTCCAAAAAAAAGTGGAGTGTGGCAACTGCTGTGAAATTCATAACATGAAACTGAGCTCACCCCATCCCACGAGACTTAGTTTGAGCAGGTATCTCTTGATGTAGATGTTGAAGACCCGCACCAGCAACAGGTACAGGTGGAAGCCTTCAATGGCCATCCAGGTGAAGGTGGCTAAAAGGCACCAGTGCAGAAGAAGGCCTATAGTCTGACACACTGAATCAGTGTCACTACTGCCTGAAAACCACACACTGCACAAGAACGAGATGTGCAGCAAGAATAAGCAACCAGAGAGCTGCATATGTATGATGAGTGAATGCTCGGATTGTTTTTTCCTGTGGGGAGGACGGTAGCAGAAATTATCTTTTAAATCTAGACCATTAAGCATTCAGAAACTGGATGGTTTCGTGACAAATCTTTTAGAAGCTTACCTCTGGCACAGAAACAAGATGATTATGAGGGCTGTGAATGCTATTGAAAGGGCAGAGCCAACGTATGAAATGTAGTTGAGATGGATAATATGGGACTTCTCTGGAATTTGAGGACTCTGCCAGAAACATTGACGACAAATAGGCACAAATAAATAAGTTAGCCATGATTAAGTTGAAAGTTTTAAAATCCAAAAACACGGCTGAAGGCTTAACTTACAATGAGGACTGCGAAAAAGCTCAGATGATTACAGCTGCACACAAAGTCTCCATTGTCGATACTAGTCTTACAGCCATCTGTACTCCAGTTTCCTGACAAAGAGATGAAAACATCTACATTATAGCATAAGGTAACCTATAATTATTGAGATTGCACTGTAGAAAATGCAGAGTTCCACATAATTCCTTAATGTTGTCCCAACACAAATCGATTAAGTTAACTTAATTGATTTGAGAAATTTAAGTAGAAATTTAAGATTGAACATAAAACAATTAAGTTGTGCCAAAAAACAACCCATGCAGGCTTATAGGTACGTACCCCTGTATACATTTCTGGAGAGTGCCAAATACCCACTGTGTACGCTTTTTGAGATCTCAAATTTCTCTTGCGAGTGCCATTTGCGCCTGCTCTTCTCGCGTAAATTCACCAGAGGCCGCTGTGTACGCTTTTTGAGATCTGAAATTTCTCTCACGAATGTCGTTTGTGTCCGCTGTTCTTACGTAAATCCACCAGAGGCCGCTGTCGACTGACTGACCGACCGACCGATTACCCGCACCCACCCCCTTCCCTAAACCCAACCGATAGTGTTTTCAAAAGCAATCCAGAAAAAGAAAAGCCGCCTGATTTTTACATTTTCAGATCTTACCACATTCTCACCCTGTTATTTACTTGTTTATTTTATTGTTTGCCTTTTGTTTTTGCTTTACCCGCTTTCTGGAACCTTCTTCACCAGACTCAAACCCCGTTGTTGTGATCAACTCCGCTCTGCGTCTCAAGGCGGCCGACGTACGCAGCGAGCCACTTGGCAAACTGGTAACAGCAGTAACATGGAGGTAAGCGGTCAGTCGGTAGCGTGAAAATAAACAGAAGCCGTCTGCGGCATCATACGGCCCTGTAGCGTTTGTTTTAAAGATGAAATGCAGCCATACATATCTCTGGCTACATAATCCGTGCTCTCCAGAAATGTATACGGGGGTAGGTATTCACAATGAGCTTGTGTTGCAAAAAAACCCCTCAAGAATTGTGTTGATTCAGTTGATTTTAAATAAGTAGTTGGAACAAGCAGCAGAAATATTTTTGAGTGATTTTTATTCTTGTGACATCCCTTACGAAGAAAGTATACTTCCAGTCTACTTTTTATTAACTTCCCTTAAATGTACTTCTTATGTGAAAAAAAGATGTTGTAATAATATACTTCTATTAAACTAAAAATAAAGTATACTTTCAGTTTACTTTTTAGCTACTTCTCAGACCCAGCAAGCATTGTTTGTTTTTAAAAGATGTCTAATAGATGTCTAATAGACGTCTAAACATAGTCGTCTTGGCTAAAACAAGGCTAAATTTGGGCTATCAGTGAAAATCTAATAGATTAAGTTAATCTAATAGGCCAAAACTAGACTAGTCATCAAATAGACTAGATTAGACAGACTGACAGCCCAAGTTTAACCTTGTTTTAGCCAAGCTGTCTACGTTTAGATGTCTATTAGACGTCTATTAAACACAAAATAGTTTGCTGGGGAGTTATACTTAATATTGCATTTATGAATACTTGACTTATAGTATATTTGGCCTGTACTTGTTCGTTGACATACTTAAAAGTATAATTCAGCATTATAAGTATGCTTGGTTTGTAGTTGGGGCGACGCGGTGGCGCAGTGGGTAGCACGTTCGCCTCACAGCAAGAAGGTCGCTGGTTCGAGCCTCGGCTGGGTCAGTTGGCATTTCTGTGTGGAGTTTGCATGTTCTCCCCGTGTTCGCGTGGGTTTCCTCCGGGTGCTCCGGTTTCCCCCACAAGTCCAAAGACATGCGGTATAGGTGAATTGGGTAGGCTAAAATTGTCCGTAGTGTATGTGTGTGAATGAGTGTGTGTAAATGTTTTCCAGTGTTGGGTTGCGGCTGGAAGGGCATCCGCTGCGTAAAACATATGCTGGATAAGTTGGCGGTTCATCCCGCTGTGGCGACCCCAGATTAATAAAGGGACTAAGCCGAAAAGAAAATGAATGAATGAATGAATGGTTTGTAGTTGTTTTTACTCTTTTGATCTAGTGGCCTATTAAATATTGTTTTCACATAATTGTACATACTACTACATAGGCCTAACAGTAGTCTAAACTAAACTGCATGTTTGAGCTGTCTAAACTGAAAATAACATGACAGATATAACTTGGAAGTGACACATCTTAAAATACATCAGTGCCATGGCTTCATTTTAAGATGCACACTAGTAATGTGTTTCTTGCAGCAAGACTAATTGTCAGTATAGGCCTACTTCAGATGTGTTAAGGATTAGCTAACTTTGCTAAATAAATTGGGAAAATGTAAAATATACTTTTAGTATACTGTTTTAAAAAGCAGCTTGTGTTTAAAAAAACAAATATAAATGTGCATATAATAAATAATAATAATAACATTATACAAAAGCAAGTTGTCGTGAATACACTGAAAAAGCCCCCCGAGATGAAGAAGGCATAGAGGCAGGGGTTTTTATATGTATGTAGAAAGTAATAATTTTTGTAATATTTTAATCCTTTAATTATTTTCATATGTAAAGATATTTGTGTATTGCTGTACATCCTGTGTATTAAGCAATGTGTAAGCGAGGCGCACAACTGAAGCGCTCTGCGCTGGACTTTAGACCTGCTTTCAGCTGGTCTATTGTATAGTCTATTTTAGTTCCTCAACATAGCAACGCGCCAACAATGCGCCTTAACAGACCTCTTTTCTAGACCGGAACACCCATGAGTCCACAAAGTGGCGCAAATGGATTTGCTATTTAAACAGTGTGGCGCAAAACGGGAAAATTAGGGTTGCGCTGGTCTGAAAATAGCAACACATCGTGGCAAACACGTCTTGCGCCTTATTGCGCCGGGTGTATGATAGGGCCCTTGGAGTTCCATTGTGTTGTTTAAGTGTTCACCTTATTTTTTGAACAGTTTATATGCCTGTCAAAGTTCATTACATGTTTGATTAGTGATATTAAAATGTAGTTTGTGTTAAAGGTACAGTACAAATAGTGTATATGTACCATAAATATATTAATTCTGAGTAAAAATTAAGCTTCATTATATACCAAATTGGCTACCACAAATTGTACACTTTGTCTTTAATAACAAACTATCCCTAGTGATTTTATGCTTAGTTCAGTTGCAGTATAACACACACAAAACATGAGTTAACCAAGATTACACTAAGAATGGTTACAGTTTAAAACTACTAGTAATTTGGCAAACATATACTAACTCATGGCCAAGCGGTTAGAGAGTCAGACTTATGATCCAAAGGTTGTAGGTTAGAGTCGCAGTACTGATAGGACTGAGGGGTGTGTGTGTTCACTACTGTGTGTGCAGTTGTATTGGTTAAATGCAGAGCCCAAATTCTCAGCATGGGACACCATAGTTACACAATCTAATTATTAACCACAAGTGTTAGTGGTGGTCTTAATGGTGTTACTAGTATTCTCAAACGTTAACTTGCAGTACAATTGGAAAACCTAACAGTGGTCTACTAGTGCACTTACTTCCATTACATTTATAGTGCACTTAAAGGATATTACAGTTGGACCAATTTAGTCCCCCAAATAGTATTCAAGTACACTCTCAAAAATAAAGGTATGAGAGCTGTCACCGGGGTGGTATCTTTTCAAAGGGTACACGTTTATAACTAAAGGTCTTTATTAATACCTCAAGGGTATACTTTTAGGACTGCGTTGTTTTGGTTTGGTTCAGAGCACCTGATCATCTTCATCGCTCTTATTTAAACAGTGTGAGAGTTCGTTGGTGCCGCTGTTCCTTTATTGTTTGGGCAGCTTTTGCATCCATTCACTAGCCTATAATTACTTATAATTATAATTACAACACTTCCTGCATCCATTCATTCGCATTTCACACTTATTGAACCTACTGATACTGATGTTTTGATAGTTATTTTCAGTTGTGTTCGAAAAAATATTATGTTTGACTTTATTTCACTGTGTCGTCTCCCTTAATGTTACATCTTTGAGCCACTAATACCTAAAAAGTACAAATGTGTAACTCTTGAAAATTTTAGGTACTAATATGCACCTTTGATGTACCAAAATGGACCCTTTAAGTAAATGTGTACCTTTTGAAAAGGTACCACCCAACTGACAGCTCTCATAACATTATTTCTGAGAGTGTAGAATACTAATAGTACATAGATGTTAATACGTTAAGTATACTTAAAATATACTTCAACCTTACTCAAGAATACTTCATAAAATGGCCTAAAATGCTATACTTCCTTTTCATAAGGTATGTATTAGTCATTCTCAGAAAACAATGTATTTGCAGATGTTACAGATAATGTACTGCTCCACTTTGTTATTTAGCCTTTGCACAATCATTTCTCTCATCTTCAAATTGAAACCCCCCTATTTTCCATTCCAGCAGAACACTTTGTCAGATGTACGTTTTGAGGCAATCATTACTCATATTCTCTTATAAATAATGTGAAAGTGTCAGACTTGTATGTAATAGGTGATTATTTTTAGGAAACATGTTATGCTATGCTGGGGTGTGTTTCCCAAACAATGACCTAACTCGTGGCTGAACTATCACAGTACGATACATCGCTTGGGAAAAGAAAGATGTAGTAACAAGTGTTTCCCAAAACCGTAGTTGCTTTGAACCACATTAGTTATAACGTAAAACGTCCATAATGATGCTCTAAACGGGGTGGAGTAACAAGTTCTTTAGAGAAAAATCCCATACTTTTTTTGTGCAAATTATTGCTTTACACGCACATGCATTTAAAAAATATCTAATATTAGTTTTAGTCAAAACATGCACCCGTTTTCCATATTAATTGAAATATATGTAAACGACACATATAGGGCCTATGTTTCCTTTACAAATATAATTGAGAATATTCCATATTCTATTCTAAAACATAAAACCACTTAGCTAACACGTATTCTACTCTCATATATAAATCATATAAATCGTTAGGCTAATGGTTGTAATTTACAGTAGCCAATTTATTAAGAAAAGAAAAAAAAATCCTACTTAATAACAATAATAATAATAATTATTATTATTACCACTGCAGAAATGTTCTAACCAACAGGCCCATGTCATATAGACCTACAGTACAAATACATTTCTTAATAAATAACCTACTATAAAACCTACTATCTCTTCACATCCTGATAGCAATCATTCATTAAAGAGGAAGGGGTAGAGCCAAGAAATGTTCATCAAATCAAAATATTCTATCCTAAATATTAATCAGCAATCCCAGAATGTTCCCAAACCATTTACTGGAGCCTGCCACAAGCTGTAGCCCAATGCATACATGTCGTTGTTTTCCACGAAAGAAAATATTTAGTGTGTATTTTGTGATTTAAATTACTCAGACATCTGAATGTCCTGATAAATAACAGGGGGTGGATTACAGAAAGCTTAATTTGTCAATAGATTAATAATAGATGCCTAAACCTATACATTATAAAAAATGCTGAGTTGCACACAATACCTTCACGTTGTCCCAACACAAATTCATTAAAGGGCTCCTAGTTTACCCCTTTGTCCAGATTTAATATAAGTCTTTTGTGTCTCCAGAATGTGTCTGTAAAGTTTCAGCTCAAAACACACATCAGATTATTTATTATACCTTTCAGAAGTTTGTAATTTTTAGCTCTGAGCATCTTGTAGCTGTTTTGGTGGACTGTGCCTTTAATGCTAGTCCTCCCCGCCCATCGTTCCCACGTGCCTGTCAGTGTGCCTCAATCTCCGCCCTCAGCTGCCTCAGATAACAGACAGACATGAAGGAAGCAGATCTCACGTAACGTTTGTGAGAAATATTACAGTAAGAACTTTCCCAATGATTATTTGATGTATTTGTTGTGAAGTTGCAACACACACAATGTTGTTACAAAGTTCACGCACACACACACACACACACACACAGCGGACACACACACACACACACGCACGCACGCACACACAGACAGCGTGCGCGCTTAGCTTTGCACTGTTTTTGCATGGCAAATGTAACAGGATACACCTTATTATCCACTGCTGTATGGATATCCGTTATGTTAATGTATAAAATAAACCTGATTTACTGAATTGTACTGACACGTGGCTGTGGTGATAAAGTAAAGCTGAAGTAAATCGCTGTAATTCATTACAAACATGCAAAAACGTGTTAAACTTGTAAAACTCACTCTTGATCACATTTGATGATGATTGATGATCACAGCGAACTGAACAGATCTTTTATTTCCGGTTGCTTTGCGCACATCCTGTCTTGTTGATATGATTACACGCGTTACTACGGAGACATGTTAATACGCAGCTGTCAATCAATTCGGTGGGCAGGGAAACCGCACTCCTACGTCAAGTTGTGGTCAGCCTCAAAATGGGAGGGATTTGGATGCTATTTTAACGTCAGGAAATTAAAAAAAAAGAGACTTATTGTCTTTATATCACCCCAATATGACTGTGGACACACTATACCTACACACAGTTCTGTCCAAACAGCTTAAAAAAGATGATTTTCATCATAGATACCCTTTAAGTTAACTTAATAATTTTTACAAATTTAAGTGGACTGAACATAAAACAATTAGGTTGTCCCAAAAAAACCACACAAAAGAATGGTGTTGTTTCAACTGATTGAACAAGGCTAAATTTGGGCTGTCAGTGAAAATCTAATAGACAGATGTCTGACAATAGTCTAAGAATAGACTAGTCATCAAATACACTGAAATGAATGACTGCACATGACTACACACAAGTGAAGTCAGTCTCTATTTGATGACTGGTCTATATTTGACTACTGTCAGACGTCTATTAGATTTCCACAGACAGCCCAAATTAAGTCTCGTCTTTTAGATATAGTCTTTTAGATAGTGTTTAATAGACTATATCTAAAAGACGAGACCATTTTATATTGATACATACATTAAATTTTATACTATTTTATTTTGATACATTTGTGGCTGCTGTATTTTGTAGTTTATTTTGATACACCCAAAAAGGAGGTATTTTAAAATATATTTTAATATATTTTTGCCCATCCCTGAGTACAACTAAGTAATACCCATGCCATTATACAATTTCATGTCCATGTAAACCACATAAACATGTACACACACACACACACACTCACACACACAATTGTGAGATGTTGGACAGATTTCATTCATTCATTCATTCATTCATTTTCTTTTCGGCTTAGTCCCTTTATTAATCTGGGGTCGCCACAGCGGAATGAACCGCCAACTTATCCAGCATATGTTTTACGCAGCGGATGCCCTTCCAGCTGCAACCCATCACTGGGAAAGTTGGACAGATTTCACAATTATAATTTCACAATTACTCAATTTTAGGAAAAAAAAATCCCCAAATTACTAAATCTGTTCATCTGGAGCTGTTTCCTTGTAAATAAAAAGTTGAAATGGTCAGTAATAGGGCCTATGTTTTTAGTATTTTATTATTATTAATTATGATTATTATTTACAAAGGACAGAATATCATTCATTAGAAAAATAAATAAGTTTAGCCTATTAAAATTAGTAGGTATTATAAAGAAACTGAATCAAGTTATCAAATGTCATTAACCTTTTCCTCACTGTATAATTTAATCATTCTGATTAAAGAGCAACGAATAAATGTGTTATTTAGATTTTTTTGCTTGATTACATTAAATAACAGAGGTGAAACACATCTATAATGAAATCATTCAATTGCTATCCTAACTTTTTTCGTTCATTTTAGACTAAATTTGTTGTGTTTAAAAACGAAAACCCACCAAGATCGACATGTTTAGATGTAAACTGACTGTTCTGAGGATTGACAGTGCCTGTAATGGAAGGGAATCCCACCGATTTTATATTTATTTAAAAGTGTTTTCATGCTTAATAAAATGAAAGCACAGAACAGATTCGCATTTAAGAGAAAGGGGCGCCCCTGGTGGTTTGGTGGTATGTGTTGCGGATAGGGAGGATCGGCTCTGTAATGTTTATTGCCACCCTTTATAGAAAGATTGAAAATACGGGAAAATACCTTTACGGGATGATAGCGGGATAGAACTGTAAAATACGGGAGAATCCCGGGAAAAACGGGAGGTATAACAGGTATGTATATTTTAGCTTTTTCACTTTTTGGTCTATTTGCATAGCTTAATTAGCATTAATTAGTAGTAGTTATGAACATGTGGTTATTAAATAAAACTCACAGAATGAATTAACATTCATCAGTCAATACATGTTTACTTTTCTAACTTAATTACATCAATAATATCAAGCACCTTTGTACTTTTATTCAATGGGTTCATAACACTTTTGCTGGAATACATTTTATCAGGGTATTTCTACTGAGTAGTGAAGTATTGCATGAGAAATGGAGATGGAAATGCCAAATTTCTAATAAAAATCCCTTAATTTGCCAAAAAAAAAGTCTAAGCTCGCATTAGGTGGTTTTGGACTTGTGTGAAAAAAGGTTATGTAGAACATTACACCCATGTGACTCGCTTTGCTTGGCTTGTTTACTGTTGGTTACTAGAGTTACTAATACTACAGTCAGCCACTCTAACAACTTGAAGCAAAAGCACCTAATTCACATTTGGGAATTTTTGTATACTTTAAAAAGATTTGCATCATGTTATGATGGAAACCCGGCTAGTGTTGACCACTAAGGGTCTGCATCAGTCCTGTTAATTTGGAATTTAGTTCATGTTTAGCTGTAATGACTTCAAACACAGCCTCTGAGAATGACCTAGATTCTAGAAGATATTACTTTTTTGTGTTCATGTATGTAGGCCATGAGTTCACACATATTTAAATCAATAAAAAGTTATGTGTATTTGACATGCTGTATGCTAATAACCCCCCATTTAGGATAATTATCTGAATATGCTTCGTTAATAGGATAGTTCACTCAAATATTGTCATTTACTCACTATTTACTCACCCTCAAGTGGTTCTAAAGCTTTGAGTTTCTTTCTTCTGTTAAACACTAGAAGATATTTTGAAGAAAGCTGCAAACCTGTAACTATTGACTTCCATAGTAGGAAAAACAAATACTATGGAGGTCAATGGTTACAAGTTTTCTTGTTCTTTAAAATATTTTCTTTTGTGTTTAACAGAACAAAGAAATTCACACAGGTTTGGAACAAATAAAGGGTGAGTAAATGATGACAGAAGATAAATTTTTTGGGCTGCACGATCCTTTTAATGAAACATCAAACCATATTTTTCACTCTGAAGATGGCTTGAACGTCAAACTCACCCCCGCCGTTTTTCTCGAGATGCCAGTAGACACAGATTCCATTTTCAGTCTGCAATAATAAAGGTGTACTTCACTGAAAATTGGCTTAACTGATAAAATCTACAAGGCCAAGATGTATTTTGACAATTGCGTTATGTGAGATTTGAAAACCTTGAATCTCACCTGGTTCTGGGTCTTTCTGAATTTGAGCTGAACAGGCTGAGAAAGGTTGTTCACTTCAGTCGTACCAAGCCAAACTCCCAACACACTTTGCTTAAGCAATATTGGGTCTGACCCATTTTCGTCATTTCCTTCCTGTGCCAATACCACATGTGACATAACCCGAAGAAGAAATAACATTGTTAAGACATACAGCTATTCTCCAAAGAACACAAGTTTCCATGTAATTTGGATTTAACTATTCAAGGTTTTGAAGGAGAGACAGACTTATATATATATTTATATATATATATATACCTTGATTTCTGAATTGCTGGTTATTTTGAACAAGTTTTCATCGAGAAGATACACTTTCAACTTAACCTCTTGACTGCCATTATTCTCCAGTCTATCTCTGCTTCTTTGCAGCGCTTCGTCTGAGATGTTGATTATGTATCCTTTTTCTGTATCCAGTGATTTCTGAAGAAACAAAGATGAAGGCAGAGTCAATCAACCTCATTGATCTTCCTGTGCTGTTATATGTACTGAGTCAGAATTATTAGCCCCGCTGTATATTTTTATCCCCAATTTCTGTTTAACGGAGAGAAGATTTTTTCAACACATTTGTAAACATAATAGTTTTAATAACTCATTTCTTATAAGTGATTTATTTGATCTTTGCCGTGATGACAGTACATAATATTTCACTATATTTTTCAAGATATTCAGCTTAAAGTGACATTTAAAGGCTTAACTAGGTCAATTAGGCAAGTTAGGGTAATTACGCAACTCATTGTATAATGATGGTTTATTCTGTAGACAATCAAAAACAAATATTGCTTAAGGGGGCTAATAATATTGACCTTAAAATGTTTTTTAAAACAAATTTAAACTGCTTTTATTCTAGCCGAAATAAAACAAATGAGACCTTCTCTAGAAGAAAAAATATGATCTGAAATACTGTGAAAACTTCTTTGCTCCGTTAAATGTCACTTGGGAAATATTTAAAAATGAATAAATATTTCACAGGAGGGCTATTAATTTTGACTGACACTCAAGTTTAACTTCTGTTTCTTGGTTTTTGACAGCACATTATCATTGTCTGTTAACCATGTAATGTGTTATATCATGTTCAACAAGCATTGATGTTTAGTCTTACCACTGAGGAGTCAATGCTTCCAACAAAATAGTTTGGTATAGAAACACGAGGCCTTATAGCAGAGCAGTTTTTCATCTTCTGTTCCATACACCTGGTAAAAAGCAGATTTATGTATACTTAAAAAATACTTTACATCAAACAAAGCATTTGAACTTTATCATACATTATGAAACATATGATTTATTTTTCAGTTGCTACAAGATTTTAGGATGAATTAACTTACTGTAGAACATCTCCAGATTTCATACAATCATCCAGAACTGAATGGCATTTAGGTTCTCTATAAACTGATGTCAAATCATGGAGGTAATTAGTTTTTATATTCACTTCAACCACATCATATCACCCATATATTAACAAAGGTTCCCACAGAAATCTGATATATGATAATATAAATGCAAAAAAGGTCATATTGTAATTTCACATATATAAAATGTCATATATGTGCAGTGTATATTTCAAAATATTGGAAAAAAAAATACATATGTGTTCATATATGGCCATACACTGTAAAAAATGCTGGCTTCCACACAATTCCTTCATGTTGTCCCAACACAAATCGACTAACTTAACTTAATCGCTTTTACGAATTTAAGTGGATTGAACATAAAACAATTAAGTTTGCCTCAAAAAACCCTTAAGAATTGTGTTGTTTCAATTCATTTTAAATAAGCAGTTTGAACAAGCAGCAAAAGTCATTTTTTTAGTGTATATGTTCATTTTTGTAATTCCAATGGTTAAAAATATATGTAAGTATCTATTTTTGTAATATTTTGACATATCTTTAGCATATATGACATATATTTAGTTATGTAAAGTTCAAATAACAACTTGTATTTATGTAATTTGCCTATATATGTGAATATCATTTTACTATATGGGTTTGTAAAACTTTTTTGTTAAACCCACAAGTTTCGAGTGACAACACAGTGCTATTAATCAGAAGGTGAAATGATCTTGAGACTCACCTGCTCCTGTCCATATTGTGGAGGAAAATATCCAAACAACGAAACAGTATAAGCCTTTCATTTCTGCCTCGAATGCTCATATGCTGTAGTGAGTGCACAGCAACGACTTTAAACTCAAGTCTCATGTGATTCTGTGGTTTCCTGTGTAACATTGTGAACTTCATTTCATTACAAAAATGAAATGACTCCGACTATGATTCCATAAGCTTTTTACTTACCATCACAGAACCATTACAGAGGTGTAATAAAGGGTGAAAAGTGAAATAAAACCATCATGGGGAACATTATTGTAATGTTTCCAATAGACATTTACTATAATAAATACTAAAAGTCCTTTTTTTTTTCAAAAATCACAGCATTTATTTATTCATTTTTTCTTACAATAAATAAGCAGGTTTTAGATGAGATAAGACAAATCATATTTTCTCTTAGTCTTAGTTTGAGTTACAAAGAGGAAGCTTCATTTTATTTTATGTTGATGTGCTGAATTGGAGCAAAGGAAGCTACTCTTGCAAAAGAAAAAAGGGGGGGCACAGGGCATGGTACTTATCTGTTGATGTAGCTGGATTATGTCTTGTAAAACATCACATAAAAGAGGTTCAAGTAAGAAAACAACATGAGAAGTCCTTATCTGGAGGCATCCATAGTGGATTTAGTCTTGGATTGAAGTGACTGCCTTCTGTTTTTCATCGTTGTTGCACACATCCACACAAAGATATAAAATCCTGTAGACAGACGACAAAGGCAATGTTTCAATCCAAGGGTTAACTGATGATCAACTGTAAAAATTATACATTTTACCTCTTCCCAACTGAGAAAACCAGCAACAATCAAGAATGCATGATTATATGCTGCCATGGCTTTGCATTCAAAAAATGTCGTTATAATGGAAGTCAATGGGGCAAAAACAGCCCCCAGCATAATGAAAGGGTAGTAAGTTTGAGTGTATTGTTGAGATTTTGAAAATTTTCTATGCATTTTCACAAAATATGTGTCAAAATAAGATTTATCACCAAATATCACTCCATTTGCTGAAACACTGAGAAAGGTCTGGACAAATTATGAAAACATCCTCAAGTGCACACAAGGGTTAAAAAGTTTCATTTCCGCTTTTCTTGAACCTTGATTTTATTGAATCATGCACTTGTTACAAATAACATGTACTTGTTAATTTCACATCCTCCTAGACACTGTGTGACTTCAAAATAAACTTAGTTTTGAACCTATGCTTTGGTAGCAGAAACAAAACTGTAGTGAGTCATTTCTGAACTGAAAAATCCAAAATTTTTGCGATCTAGGCACAAAGTCTAAAGCGCATGGCGCAAAAGCATTAAGGGCGTGTCCGAATCCACTTTTGCTATTTTAAGGATGGAAAAATATGCTCTGTGCCCCGGCGCATGGTCAAACAGGGTTGTGCTTATTCTCTTAATGAGTTATGGGTGTGTTTTGAGCATAACGTGCATTAAACCAATTAGAGTCTCATCTTCCATTCCCTTTAAGAGTCAGTTGCGTCACTCCATGGCACATTTGTTAATTACATGGCGCATTTTGTAAGTGGAAAAACTGAACGCTTCACTAGTGAGAAAACAGGTAAACAGACCATCTGCAGCACGAGGATAAAGAATGAGCCTCTTCCATTCGGCCTCTTTACTTTCTTTTTCTCTTTACTTTTTACTCCTTTACTTTTGTGGATAAGGAAACGGTATTGTACACACTCCGCACATATTTAATTTAGTTTGTTAAGCACAAAGATTTGTTTCTAAACTATTTCTGAATTCAGTTCTAATTTCCAGCAAATGAATAAATGAACAATAATAACGAAGTGTGGTCAGAAAACTGAGTTATATCCAAACACGCGACCTATTGTTATGTCTCATATAGTGATGCATACGTCTCCAAAACACGAGAGGTGGAGAAATCTAAACGTGTTTTTATTAAAACAAATATAAATATGCATATAATAAATAATACTGCTAATAATAATAACATTATACAAATGCAAATTGTCATGAATAAACTGAAAAAAGCACCCCGAGATGAAGAAAGCATGGAGGTAGTGGTTTTTATATTTATGTCGAAAATAATAATTTTTGTAACATTTTAATCCTTTAATTTTTTCATGTGTAAAGATATGTGTGTATTGCTGTACATCCTGTGTGTATTAAGCAATTTGTAAGTGTTTGAACCCACATAGGCGCATAACTAACGCACTCTGCGCTGGACTTTAGACCTGCTTTTAGGTGAAGTTTCACAAACTAATTTCGAGAGGAGCACGTGATATGAACGACGACAGCTGATACCTATCGCTAATCATTAGCCAACTTATCAGATCATTACGAATCACTATAAATACCCTGCCTAAAAAATCTCATTCCCTATCTTCATTTTCAGAAAACCCCCCCTCCACCCCTATCATTCCCCTATCCTTCTCCCTGATCGGGCGACACGGTGACTCAACGAGGAAACCAAGGTTCAAGTGCTATTTGAACCAGTGAGTACTCTGAGCGGAGTTTGCATGTTCTCCCCGTGTTCGCGTGGGTTTTCCCCGGGTACTCCGGTTTCCTCCCACAATCTAAAAACATGCACATAAACGAACCGTAATAATCAGTCACAAGCACTTTAACACACACTTACCGTATTAATTAGAACCAAAGGGAGGCTTTCGAGAAACACCTGATCTCGTATCCCTCCTAATGCTCATTGACCAGGCGGGAACCTTGGGCTCATCTATCTCCGAGCTCAGGGTTCTCTCCCGGGACAGCATGCCAAATCTGCTATCATAGTCGAGCATTATCTAAGTGCGAACTCTTGAAATGGTCAATAGTGCGGTTTATTTCAGTTCCTCAAAACGCGCCAACAATGCGCCTTAACACACCCTCTTTTAGACCGGCACACCCATGAGTCCACAAAGTGCCGCAAATGGATTTGCTATTTAAACAACGTGGTGAAAAATGGGAAAAGTAGGGTTGCACTGGTCTGAAAATAGCAACAAATTGCGCCAAACACGTCTTGCGCCTTATTGCGCCGGGTATATGATAGGGCCCATAGTGTTATATATTTTGCTGACTTATGTACTTACATTATTTCAAGAATGCTCAAATCAAGTAAAATGAGCAATTTTAACTAGTGACACAGATCGTGTCCTGTATCGCCAAGCTAACGACATCATAAACCCTCGATTTCAGGTTAGGTATG
This sequence comes from Danio jaintianensis, assembly GCA_903798115.1. Lineage (NCBI taxonomy): Eukaryota > Metazoa > Chordata > Actinopteri > Cypriniformes > Danionidae > Danio > Danio jaintianensis. Next base: position 8,947,609 of record CAIGQV010019101.1, read on the forward strand.
GAAACATAAAAGAAGCTTCAATATGTTATGCATTTTATTAGACTCCACAGAGCAGCATTATAACAGAACTTTTAACATACTGTTATGATCACCAGCAGTTTTGCCCTTGCAGGCTGCTGGAGAACACTCACATTTAACTGAACTACATACCCCATCATGCACTTCACGCACACACCAGTCCCAGTTCACTCTCTGACTACATTCACACAGCTGAAGCTGTTCAGGACTAATCACATGGACTATATAGAGACCATTCTAACACACTTCCTTTGCTGAGTCTTGTTTCCTGTAAGTGAGCATTACGTCAGTGTTTTCTTGGATTGTCTACCGTGTTTTAACCCTTGCTTGTTTCATTGTTTCTGTTTGTTTTGCCGCCTACCTCGACTGTTCGCCTGTGTATATCGACCACTCTCTGAACAGCCGATTCGAATGTTATCACTCGATTGAATGGACGTTATCAATGGTTATCAGATGATAGATATGGGCCAGTGGAGCCTTCTGCGCCTACTAGTAGGCTCAGAAGGCTGTAATCATCCATCCACATGGTTAATCAGCTATAGATCACATACAGCTGCAGCCGGAAGTTAATGAGAATTATTTATATTATTTATTAAATTTCCCATTAATTGTATTTTATTATCGTCTACCCCTACCCCAACCCTAAACCCAACTGTCACAGTAATCTAAAAACAAATCTGGATCTGGAGTCTTCTCTATTAGGATAGCTGATTAACCATGTTGATGGATGATAAGAGCCTTCTGAACCTACTAGTAGGCGCAGAAGGCCCCTACTGGCCCATATCTATCAGCTGATATCCACTGATAACGCCCATTCAATCAAATGATAACATTCGGATTGGGTGCGCTGAATTACCTACATGCTTCTGTCTGTCTCTGTTTGAACCTTGCCTTCCTGATGTTTCTAAATAAAGCTGCATTTGGATCTTCACCTCTTTTGCCACCCCACTCATTACACATACTAAGAGTTGGAAGTGGTAAATTGTGGCAAAAATAAACGGAAAACCACTTCCGCCTCATTTTGAGCCAGGAAAAAGGCTGTTTAGTGTTTGGCAGAAGAAAGAAACTTGAAGGTTCTGCTTGTGTGAGTAAATAATGAGTAAAATGCCCCTGCATCAGCATCACTCATATATCTGTTCATAGATGGATTCCCTGATAGACACGGGTTTCAAATGTTCTCTTGTCTATTTATCTGTGTTTGAGCTCAGTGAAGAGCGCATGAAGTGCACTTCAATACTGCTATTTCTATACAGTATAGAATGGTGATTAAACTGACAGTAACGCTCTATTATTTTTGTGATGACTTTTTTGCTTAGAAGCCACTGCAGCTAGTAGTTTTCCAAAGTAGCCACTCTGCATTTTCACTAGCCACAATTTTGTTGTTAGGAAAATACATTTAATAAGATGAAATTTCACTTGGGTATGCTAAAATTACATAATATTAGGTCATTTTATTTGATTTAGGTCATTTAAAACCCCTCTGACCACCCACATTATAATATGTATAGTAATAGTAATTAATAATATTAGTAATTAGTAATTATAATAGTATAGCAGCTGGTATACAGTAGTCCACATTTGAAGTGGATCAAAACCTTTCATCAAAGTTGACGTCAATCCCTATAAAAAGAGCAATGTCTAATGAATACAATAAAAGTGGAAACTGGAAATATGCTTTAAATATATATATTTAAACTATTACCTTTTTATTTTTATCTTATTTTTATCATCATCATCATGATTTTACCTAAACATTTAGCCTTTTTAATTCAAAGAAAACAAAATGTATGAAGTTAAAACAAACCTATGAGTTAAAACTGAACACAAGCATGCTGCTCAAACTGTGTATTGAACACGTTTTATTATTTATTGACTGTTGACTTTGATTTTGTTAAGTAGACTATATTTACTTTAGTATATTACATAATAAAAAGTATATTAAATATCAGATAAAACTTTTACTCAAGCAAAATTGTAAATGAACTTTTACCAAAGTAATTTTCCAGTAAAATATCTGTACTTTTTAAAATGCTTTATACTGTATACAGTACACTAGCAGTACTGATGCTATCTCACAAAACTGAAGATACACACACACACACACACCTACAAACCGGATGTTTTCTGTCTTGATTAAAATCATTCGTTGTTTGTGGTTCATTTGATTAGTATTTCCTGCTTCTGTTTTTTTTCCACCATGCAAAAATACATTTTGCATATTTCAGAAATGGCTCAATGGGATGAAATACGAAACTTGAACTTATGTTTGTAAATTTGGTATTCAAATAAATGTTTTAATATAGGATTACAGTATAGCATCATCTTTTGTTATTGTTACGGTTAACACTTTATGGTGACGTAGTTACATGCTCCATGCACTTATTATAGTATTTACAATGAATTATGCATAATTACATGTAATTAACCCTCAACTCAACCCACATTCTAACCCCAACCATATAGTAGGTACATGTAGTCTTGCATCTTGCATCTAGTACATCTAGTCATTACAATGGACATCACATGTCAGCCCATGTTTTTTTTGTGGTTCCTGAGCATTTTATCTAATTTAAAGCCTGCAGTCCATGAGAGTGGACGATTGTCATCAAATCAAATGGCGGTAAGGCTCGGCATGTTGTAATTTGAATAAAAATCTGCTACACTGAAAAGCAGCATGGCATCACTTCACTTTCAACACAGACGTAAGCCACATTTACGTTTTATTTAGATTTGTTTGCCAATATTTCATAGATTGTATGTAAAAAAGAGGGATTGCACTTACTAATTAAAGTTTAAAATCTTTTGTAACATTGCAAGCTTTAGATCAGGATTTTTTTTAAATATGTCTGTCCATTAGGATGTACAATGGGTTCAAAATCTGTTACTGTAATTAAATCTCCAGTAATGCTGATTGAACTTTTTAATATAAAAAACTATATCATTGTACTAATTCATTGCTGAAATAATTTCATATGCAGAATATACATATCTTGAAGTTCTTGAGCATATAGCAGAAGGACATATCTCAGATGTGGACATTATGTGGAGTGATGAGGAAGATGAAGATAAAGTTTGTTATAAACAAGGTGCAATCTATACAACAAAAACCTCAAAATTAAAGTAAAAGTTTACAATCTTAATGTTTGTGATTTTGAAAATAAATTTCAAGATTTTACCAGCAATCATGTGTTTTTTGTATTTTAGGTTGGTATAATGTTCGGAAAGTACAACTGTTCTGACCTGATGTCTACTGAAATGGACATAAATATATATATATAAAAGATGTTGATTTTTATTATTATAATTTGGTCTCATTTATAGGAGCCCCAAGAACTGTGAAAACATACTTTTACATTTTTTTAGAAACTTGCAACATAATTCGGGTCTGAAGGGGTTAAATGAATAGTTACACTGTGACTACGTCACCTTAAAATAAAGAGTAACCTTGTTGTGTTCTTAAAATATTTTTAGAAAACTTGAAAAAAATCCATTTAGTCATGGTGATGGATGTCAAACAAACATAAACACATTGAACAGAACATTATGCAAACAAGAGAACATTTGCAGAGCTTTATGACATAGATGGCCGAAAATAAAGAGCAAAGTATTAAATGCACAAAATTGGTCAGTCGTAGTTTTACAACACTACACTGACTATGTTTACATGGACATCAGTAATTGAATTATTTGCCTTAATCTGATTAAGACAATAATATGATTAAGGTGTTTACATGAGTTGCTTTTTGAATGTTCCTTTCATGATCCCGTTTTACTGGTTATAGCACATAATTCGATTAACATCGTTGCATCACCGCACTATCCACATTTTCTCCGGAGTTTCATGTAATTTCAGATGTTTCATTTTGAATTTTTAGGCTTTAACTGCAGTTTGGCACTTTCACTTTCATTCAGGAACATTTCATTCATGCACCCCCCCCCCCCCCCCCCCCGAAAAACTGAGGTATTGGATGCGAGTAATAAGTAAGGACTGCTGGAAGATTGTTGTTTTAATGGAATTTGATACCGCACGCAGAATGGGAGAAAAAAACCCTCTGCATTTCATGGTGTAAGTGTCTGTGTAACTGACTCAGTAGGTGCAGAGAATAGTGTCAAACAGCCATGTGTGTATGGACTATCCTGTCGCAAAATGCGGCGAACATTCGACACCATGGTAATAGTTTGATTGCGGTGTTTACATGTCTGTACTGCACTTAAATAACGTGGCTAAAATCGGCATACTCCACATGTCTTAATCCGATTTCTGTTTAGTTCGATTATGACCTTAATCGGATGAAATTAATAGCAAATTGCAGTTTACATGGTCGACTCTTAATCAGAGTATTGTCTTAATCGGATTTAAATAGGATTATTTGTAAACAATCCATGTAATCCATGTAAACCATGTAAACATTCTCACTGTAATGTGTCCCATTGGGTAATCAAAAGTGCACATTTGATGTCGTCACATCGTGACGGTTGGGTTTAGGGGTGGGGTTTGGTGCCACGCCTCCTTTTTAAAATCTTACATTTTCATACAACTGAACTCATACAAATTCGTATGAATTAGCCACTAAACTGACAAAATGTAAAATAGTTACGTTTCCTCATGGGGCTGATTATTCTACTTAACCACCCTGCAATCAATTTTGTGTTTAATAGACATCTAAATGTAGACAGCTTGGCTAAAACAAGGCTAAACGTGGGCTGTCAGCGAAAATCTAATAGACGTATAAGAATAGCCCAAAACTAGACTAGTCATCAAATAGACGGATTAGACAGACTTTATATGTGTAGTCATTCATTCCTGTTTATTTGATGACTAGTCTAGTTTTGGCCTATTCTTAGACGTCTATTAGATTTTCACTGACAGCCCAAATTTAGCCTTGTTTTAGCCAAGACGACTATGTTTAGATGGTCTATTAGACATCCTTTAAAAACAAAAAACGCTTGTTGGGCAATCACTGTAGACAAGTATAGACAAGAAAAAATAAAGTAGTGACTGCATAATGGTACATAAAAGTACCATTATATCACAAAAAATGTACTTAAGTAAAGTGAAAGTTAAAAAAAAAGTCATTAAGTGAAGTCATCAAGTGAAGGTAAAAGAACACATAAAAAGTACATTTCCTGGAAAAAACTACTGCACTGAACATAACAAATATTGACCTTTGTTCATTTCAGACTTCTGTTGTTCCATTACGTGTTCAACATTTAAAACATAAGCATTATAAATAACCAGAGTTTCTTACTTTAGTTATCTTCGCCTTGAAGAATCCTTCCTTGCACCTCTACTCCTCCAACTTTCTCTTAATAGGGCGGCACAGTGGCCCAGTGGTTAGCACTGTTGCCTCACAGCAAGAACGTCACTGGTTCAAATCCTTAACAGGCCAGTTGTTGTTTCTGTGTGGAGTTTACATGTTCTCCCTGTGCTCATGTAGGTTTCCCCAGGGTTCTCCGGTTTCCTCCCACAGTTCAAAAACATGTGTCATAAATGAATTGATCAATCTAAATTAACACTATAGTCGAGCTCTTAACCAGCAGTATATCTCTATATAGCAATTTATAATCTGTCATCAGCTCTAAATAAGAGGGGAGTTCTCGATATCTACCTGAGCTCAAACTCCCCTCTTGCCCTGCAAACAGGAGGGAGCCTCGGGCTCGAGGATCTTATGAGCTCTCTCCCAGGACAGCATGCCAAACTCGCTTTATAATCAATCAACATCTAAGTGCTCTCTTGAAATTCCATTTGAAATTTCCATTTAGAGGTCTGCATTCCTGCGCCTGGGACCTGACCAGATTTCTTGCAGCATGGGAATGCATTTCCGAAAAGACGTGGTAGCGGTCGGTAACTCTGGTATATTTGAACGATAGCGGGCGGGCTAACAATGTAGCGTTCCCGAGTCCCAATGTTATTTCGGAACAGCAAATCTGTGATTTTCTAATTCTTATTGAGCACCGGTACAGCCAGTGCTCATGACTGTAACGCATGCTGAATGCATGACCAGTGCTTTCTGCACGTGCTTTTTCGCACAGTCTGTGCGCGCATCATCGCATAACGCCCCTCAGAGCAGGCTTTACCATGGCAGAGCAAACTGAAGATGCGCTCTCCTTGAAGGACGTGCAGCTTGCATTAGAAAATGGTCAGTTTACTGTTAGGAAACCCACATCAGGCAAGTCTGATGTATGGGAGTCTTTTTCATGAGTCATAAGCTATGTTTTCATCCAAAGATGCAAATCAAATTTGTACGCAAAACTGGAATATTGCATAAAAGACGTGCGAATAAAGCAGCGTTTTCATCCAACAAGTCAAAGAGAACAAAATTGTCACTTGCTGATTAACTGACGCCAAATATCAATAGTAAAAACGGAATTTGCTGCGGTAGGAGAAGCTGCGTGAATCTTTTCTTCATTAAATAAATTACTTGCACCTCAGAAGACAGTATGCCGACATGCAATGAACGCATGGTGGCGTTTGAAGGTGTGAGATGCAGAACTCAGATGCTCTTGAAAGTTCTGGAGGTAATTAATAATATAAAACACTAATACTGAAACGGTTACGGCGTTTTAGAATGACCAAAACAACATTTCAGATGTTTTACACTGTGGTCAGTCTGCTGGTTTGTCCATTCACACACATTTCTATCATCACATGATCTCTTATAACAAAATCACATGATTTGGATACTGGAATTTGTTCTGTAAAAGTGTTTCCATCGTAGTTTTGTGCGCATATCCAAAATACACATAAAAATAGGTGAATGGAAATGTAGCTACTGATGCAAATGGAAAAAGATTACCCTTTGCGCGATGTGATAATGCCTCAAAGTTTTACCCTTTAGCAGTGACAAGACTGGAACCTCAGGTTTAAGGCGGCACTCATGTCTCATCACAAAGGGGCAAACAAAACTGACATTTAACCTACAATCCTTGCACAACCTACAGTTTTATCTGTTATCTCTCTCTTTTGATAGTGTCCAATTTAAACGTGAGATTTTGGAAACCAGATCTAAATTTAGCAGGAATGGTCGGGTCGGGTAGAAAATTATTCTAAACGCTCAGCGGGTGAACAAAGACTGAATATACAGCAGGAGCGGTTGGGTGCGGAATAAAACCTTGCGGAAGCGGGCAAGAGCGGGACTATAATAACAGTCCCGCGCAGGTCTCTAATTCCATTTATAAAGGAATGAGCAAAGACGCATTTGTCGTCAGTGAGCCCTTGTTCCTGCTAAGCGCCACCTGCAGGCAGTGGTGCATTTTTATTCATCAAGTCTACTGTTTTTGCATTGTACACTTTTTATTTTTTTTATATATTTATCATATTTATTTATCAATATATATAAAAAAAGAAAATAAATCTGTAAATTTGCTTGGTAAAGAATCAGCAATCGGAATTGGCCTTGCAAATCAAGGTATAGGCCTCATCCCTGGTTAAAATTGGTAAATTTGTACCTTATTTGTGCTATTGTCATTCTCATTCATTCATTCATTCATTCATTTTCTTTTCGGCTTAGTCCCTTTATTAATCTGGGGTAGCCACAGCAGAATGAACTGCCAACTTATCCAGCATATGTTTTACGCAGCGGATGCCCTTCCAGCCGCAACCCAACACTGGGAAACACCCATACACACTCTTTCACACACATACACTACGGCCAATTTAGTTTATTCAATTCACCTATACCTATACCGCATGTCTTTGGACTGTGGGGGAAACTGGAGCACCCGGAGGAAACCCACGCAAACACAGGGAGAACATGCAAACTCCACACAGAAATGCCAACTCACCCAGCCGGGGCTCGAATCAGCGACCTTCTTGCTGTGAGGCGATCGTGCTACCCACTGCGCCACCGTGACACCCTATTGTCATTTTATGGATTTAAAATCTACGTTGTGTCAGAGTCTCGGTTAGTATTTTGTGACACCCACCTTGCATTGAGTTAAAGATGCAGAACAGGTAGAGTATAGGGTAGATGGTTTGTCCAGAGGTGAAGAAGGCCAAACCCCATGTCGTACCCAGCAGACACATGAGCCCCAGCACTGTGCCGGCATCCTTCCAGACTGGCATCTTTTCATACTTGCTTCTTGTACGTTTTAACATGAAGATCTGTCTGGACACTGTGATCAGGATTCCTAAATTGAACAGGAATATGACCGTGAAGTAGGAAAGGGTCACGCCGTACAGGATGATGGACTCTTTGATCCAGCAGCTGTATGAGAGAAAGATTTGCAATGTAAGTAAATTGTACTGTTGACATGGGTTAATGACCAGATGTGTTTATATCAATATAAATTGACTAAAGAATAAAATGACTAAAAACAACACACTTATTATGACCTGTACTTATTAAGATAAATAAATTCACGAGTGGGCGGCACAGTGGCTCAGTGGTTAGCACTGTCGCCTCACAGTAAGAAGGTCGCTGTTTCAAGTCCTGGCTGGCCCAGGTGGCATTTCTTTGTGGAGTTTGCATGTTCTCCCCGTGTTGGCGTGGGTTTCCTCCGGGTGCTCCGGTTTCCCCCACAGTCCAAAGACATGTGCAATAGGTGAATTGGGTAAACTAAATCGTGTGTGTGTGAATGCGAGAGTGTATGGGTGTTTCCCAATACTGGGTTGCAACTGGAAGGGTATCCGCTGCATAAACTATATGCTGGAATAGTTGGCGGTTCATTCCCGACCTTCTTGCTGTGAGGCGACAGTGCTAACCACTGAGCGACCGTGTCCCCAATTGTAAATCATCCAAATATGAATATTGATCACCATCAAATTATTCACATCACATTCAATATATGCCCAATTAGATCATATATAAATTATTTATACACTGAGTGACATTAGCTGTCTTCTGTAAAAATGTATAGTAGTGTCTTCATGGTAAAAAAAGTATATTATTACTGAAGTATAGGCTAGTAGTACTATAAAGCTAGAAAAATCTGGAAAAAAAGAAAAGAAATTAAATTAAACATGGAGCGTTAGAGCTGCATAATTCAGGACTGGGAATCAAAGTTATTTAAAGCAGTGTTTTTCAACCATGTTCCTGGAGGACCACCAACGCTGCATGTTTTGGATGTGTCCTTTATCTGTCACACCCATTACAGGTCTTTCAGTCTCTGCTAATGAGCTGATGATCTGAATCAGGTGTGTTTGGTTGAGACAAGAAAAATGTGCAGAACTGGTGGTCCTCCAGGAACGTGGTTGAGAAACACTGATTTAAAGTAAAACAGAGATCAAAATATTCTCTAAAATAGAGATTCTCCCATCAACTTAAACAAAAACCATGTATATTATTAGCTGTGATAATTTAATTTCTTAAAAATGAATATATTATTATGTGATATGATTATATTTAGTAATGGTTGATTGTCGCTACCTGTTGCACATTCATAAAATCGAAAAATGAAGCTTCTATTGTTTGATGCTTGAAACCCCCCTTTCAGAATTATAATGTGAGGAATTACATTGAATTGGTCCGATTAGTATCTGTTAATGTCATCTCATGGGTGCCATAAAACGGTCTGATGTGATGAACTGACAGCAAGCCTCCAACAACAACAGCAGGGACTCCTGTCAACAAGAAATGATTCCAAGATAAGTCACCACTCAAGGTTCATATTTGATTATTTTTATTAGATTTTCTTTTTTCATATATTAAATGGACGATTTTCACAAGACTTTTATGACATGTTTAACGGTCATCGTAATCTTAAATCCTTGAAAGTTGATAATATTTTGATTTAAAAAAATATGTATGTACATTTATATGTATTTACGTATGTATTATATCATCTTTTGTGTGTGTTCTTGTCGTGTTTCTAATGCAGCGTCTATGGGGCAGGACAGTAGATTTGACATTATCCTCTCTTCTGGCTGCCATTATTATTCTCACACCGTTATTAATTTCTTTTCCTTTATCTGAAAGTCTTGATAACACCATCGTGGAGTTTGTCTTTTATTATTTCAGCAAATTGGATTGTAAATATATATATTTGTTGTACTCTCCCATTCCCTGCACTCTAAGTTTACTCAACTATGACGACTTTTGCTACTGAGAAACCCGGAAATGTGAAAAGGGTCCATATGATCTGGGGTGCCAATACATCTTTCAACAGGACAACAACACTAAACACACAGCCAAAATAGCAAAGGCGTGGCTATACGGGACAACTCTGTGAATGTCTTTGAGTGACCCAGCCAGAGCCAAGACATGAACCCAATTAAACATCTTTGGAGAGATCTGAAAATTGGCTGAGCAAACTTTCAGTACCTTAACTACCTGAAGATACTGAAAGAAGAATAGGAGAAACTTCCCCAAAACATGTGTGCCAAGCTTGTAGCATCACTTAAAATGACTTGTCAGTAGAATGGCTGTAATTGGTTCCAAAGGTGCTTCAACAAAGCATTGAGCAAAGGATGCAAACACTTACATACTTGTAATTTTTTTCGTTTCTTTTTTTTATTTATTTGCAGATTTCAAACAAACTATTTTTATATTGTCTTTGTGGGGTATTGTCCTAGATGAATTTAATCTGGTTTGGAATAAGGCTGTAACATAACAAAATGTGGAAAAGTGAAATGCTCTGAGTACTTTGCAGATGCACTGAATAACAGTTTGTTAGGGAGGCAAACTTTCAACTAGAACTATAGTTCCCCTTCAGATCGGGAACTTCAATGCTGTGTCTACTGACCGCTTGAGAATAGTCAGATAACCAATAACTTTTAAGAGTAAGTCCTTTTACACTAGAGTTTGAGCATGCGAAATTCTGTCGTACAGCACTGCGAAAAGGGGTGGGATAAAAGAAGATGATTAGACATTGATGAAGCAAGCGATTGCTCCATATTTGAAATTTCTATACAGAGAGGTCACGTTTTGATCTTCTGTTGGTACCACACAATCATGTGGTGCGATTTCACAGGTCAGAGTTCACCAAGCTTGAACTTTCGAATGCAGCGACATCCGAAACTTGCCGCATGAGCATGCCTTTCCGGTCTGCCACATTTGCAAGCATATGAATGGAAGTCTATTGGACGAAAAGTGCAGTGTGACTGTGGCTTAAGAAAACGGCAGCTCCTCACAGATGCGGCTGGTTATAATCAGCTGAGCATATAGCCTATACCCGAAGGAGAGCAAGCCAGACTTTTTGCTTCAGAAGCCTCAGGTGACTGAAGAGACTGCTGAGCTGAATCCAGAGAGATCAAGCTACTTGTATTGGTCATCTAACGATTCCCAGTGTGTCAGTAGGCACAATGTCTCCGTTCCCTCCTTCGGGAACATGGGTTATAACAGTAACCAGGACTTTTTTTTTGCTGCCATTTTTTGCATAACTGCCATTGACTGACCATTTCTTACAGCAAATGCAAAACCATTATAATTGTAATATTAGTTTGCCTGTAAACATAGTCTGTGGTCATAATGACCTTTGTTATTTGCATTGCAACTGTAAAGCCTGCTACTGGAAGTCACAATGTGCCAGTTGCAAATAATTGGTCCTTTGTGTCAGTTCATGACAAAAAAAAACGAGATGTCTGTCACACCACATTCATATAGACAGAATCACTGATTATAATGAGTTCTGTATTCTTCACTCATGACATTTTTAAAATTATGTAGTAACGAAAATAAAGAAATACATACTGGGTTTGAACAATATGATTGTGAATAAATGAGGGAATTTTAGTTTTTAGCTTTTAAGTTAGTCATATTGGAAAAAGTCAACTTGAAAGCCGTTCATTAATGTCCACTCTCATCAAATGGGGGAACAAAACTACATGGACAATTTGTTTCACATGGGAAAAAACATATTAAGTTTGATTTCATGTCTCAAATTTTTTATGTGAAGTACCCATAGCCAATCCGAATCTGGACAACAAACAATAGAAAGATGAAACAGTTGAAGACAGTAGCTATGTTTATGCACATTTTGGAATATCTCTTAATAAAACCCTGGATGGAAATGCCAAGATGTGCACAAATTTTGAAAATCGGCATAAAAAATTATGCGCACAACTGAGTAGGATAAACTTTTATCCGATAAGAAAAAAATGTGCATAAACTGCAATGGAAATGCTTTTACCGAATAAATTCCATGAGAAAAATGTCATAATATTTTGTTATAAGAGATCATGTGATGATAAAAATAGCATTAATGGGCAAACCAGCGGGCCGACCGTCACCCCAGTGGTTCACTATTATTATTATTATAATAATAATATTATTATTATTATTATTAATAGCATCTCACGCCTCTAAAATTCACCACGTTCATTGCATTTTGTCTTCTGAGGTATAATAAGAAAAAGACTCACGCAGCTTCTCCTAGCTCAGCAAATTCCGTTTTTCTTTTGGATATTTGGCAGAAAAACTATCTTTATCCACAAAATACAGCCTAAAATGCATGGTATGTGACCATTGTGACCTCATTAGGCATGCACATATATTGCTGGCATCCATACTTGCAGTCTACTACTTCTGTAGAGAGGTATGAGAGGGCTTGACCAATCAGAAAACAAAACACAATAGTGAAATGGAACTGGAACACTACACTAAAATGGAACACCAGCATTTCCAAAGAAAAATGCGGTTTTTAGCATATTCAAAACGTTCAGTTTTCCTGGGTCAAAGATGCAATTTAATAGCAATTTAACACGAAAAACACATTTGAGTGCACAGATCTATTACAAGCACTCAGTTACTTTCCAATCTATTTATATTCATTTAAGAGATAAATCTATTTACGTGAAAACACAGCAAGACAGACATTTTGACTAAGCGCACACTCCATGCCCAAAGCATCAGTGTTTGCATTTACTCTGCTGGGTTCAAGTGACCCAATTGAGATTTTTTTCTGACACAGATCGGAAATGGCCCACGCATGTGTAAGCAGGAACAAATCACATGGATTCTGATTTACTCAGATCAGATTCAGGCCTCGTTCATACATGGAAATTTAGCAGGTAGATCAGATTTTCACCTGTCAACGTGAGTCGCACATTATTAAAAATAGTGAATGATGTCAACTAATTTCGGAACAGAGTTCTCCACAAGTCCCAAACCTTAAATATCATATAAAAGGCCAAAAAAAGGTTTTACATTGTCATGTAACACAAGTTAATGCATTTAATGTAAGATACAGAACAAGCGCCATGGGCAACATCCACTATGTAAACAATATAAACTAATGTGGACATGACATTTCCTTCCTTCGGCTTAGTCTCTATTTCAGAGGTCACCACAGCGGAATGAACTGCCAACTATTCCAGCATATGTTTTACACAGAGGATGTTCTGCAGCTGCAGTATTGGGAAACACAAATACACACTCATTCACATACACACTCATACACTATGGGCAATTTTAGTTTATTCAATTCACCTATAGTGGATGTTTATTCAATTCACCTATAGTGGAAACCGGAGCACCCGGACTTGACATTAAAATTCCTATTGGTTTAAAAAAAGCGCTTCATGGCCAAATGAGAACTTTTCTGTCATAAACTATAACAAATTCACTTGTCAAAAAATATGCTTGGCAGCACTGTCGAGAAAGAGAAACACCACAGTGCTTATTAAGGATGATATAGCCTTAAAAAAAGAAAGAAAAAAAAGTTTCCTTAGATTAAATTAAATACAGATTAAATACATGTAAGGAGAAAAGAGCATTCTTTTATTATTATTACAGCTGTTAGTCAGCGCCCACTCTTTTTTTTGTGTGTCTTTGTATGTACATTGTAGGTATGAGTCACTTTTAAAAGATTAAAAAAAATTTGGATACAGTCCCAAAATCTGCATTGACCATCAAGATCTGCAATGTACGTGCAAACTTTTTCAGACTGTGTGCACAAAAGCCATTGATTTGGAGGTTGTAAAGGAAATGCAACAGCGCATAGTTTAAGGAAAAGATTTTATAATAATGGAAGCCAAAATCAAAGCCTGAACCAAATATTTTAGTCTAATATCATCTCTGAGAGCAAGGGTGGCCCTGTTGGTTTGCAGGCCCTAGATAATTTGCATAATATGCATATAAGCAGGTGTGGCTTTAGAAAAAACCTTCAATGCTTTCTGCATATACGGTTGAAGTCAAAATGATAAGCCCTCCTCTGAATTTTTTTTTTCAAATATTTCCCAAATGATATTTAACAGAGCAAGAAATCTTTCACATTTTACAATGATTTGCCTAATTACAGGCATTTGCCTAGTTAAGTCTTTAAATTGTACTTTAAGCTGATTACTACTATCTTGAAAAATATCCAACACAGGCTCATACTGAAAGCGTAGCCCGTATACGTTTCTGGAGATTGTGAATTATGTAGCCAGAAGTACGTATGGCTGCATTTTGTCTTTAAAACGAATGCTACGGGGCAGTATGGCGCCGTTCCTTTTCGCGCTTACCAGCTGACCTCTTTCCTGCTGTTACCAGTTTGTCCAGTAGCTCACCATGTAAGTTGGTGATATATAGGTAGATATATAGGTGATTTTGAAAACACTATTGGTTGGGTTTAGGGAAAGAGGAGGGCGAGTCAGTGGTCGGATTTTACGCGAGAAGAGCAGCCACGAATAGCACTTGCGAGAGGTATTTGAGATCTCAAAAAGTGTACAAAGTGGCCTCTGGTGGATTCGCGAAAACAAAAACTGCACAAAAAAAAACCTACCTCCTGGGACGTATTTGGCACACTCCAGAAATGTATATAGGGGTGTATATAGGGGTAAATTTTCAGAATGAGCCTGGGTTTAAAAAATATCTAGCAAAATATTATGTACTGTCATCATGGCAAAGACAAAAGAAATCAGTTATTAGAAATTAGTTATAAAAAAACTATTATGTTTAGAAATGTGTTTTCCGATAAACAGAAATTGGGGAAAAAAAATACAGGGGGGCTAATAATTCTGACTTCATCTGTATACTAAAACATTTATATTGTAAACATTTGGTTTTGATGCCCACCCCATCCGATCACAGACAACTTGATCATGTAGTGCTTGATGTAAATGTTGAAGACTCTTATGAGAAGAAGGTAGAGATGCATGGCTTCAATGGCCATCCAGGTGAAAGAAGACAGCAGGCTGTAGTGTATAGTCACAGCTATAAACACACACAGTCCATTCATGGACAGTGTGGCGGCCCATTCGCTCAACATGAAGCTCAAGTTGAGGACAAACAGAGCAGCACTCAGAGACACGTGAATGCTGCTGGACACCTCTGCCCTCGCGTTACTGCAAACAGACACATATATCTGTATTAAAAACCAATATCATAATCTGATCTATGGAAATATATGCAAATGACGTATATGACATACAAGTTCATGTTTGGATTTCGATTTTTGGATCGCCAGTTCGCCAGTTTGAGAAAATTATTGAAATGGCTAAAAACAATGTTCCTCAAAGAAAGATATAAAGACACCTCAACAGTGCATAACATAATTAAAAGATTCAAGGAATCTGAAGGAATTTCAGTGCGTAAAGGACAAGGATGCAAGCCTAAGCTGAACAACCATAATCTTCGATCCCTCAGGCGGCACTGCATCAAGAATCCTCATTCATCTATAAGCGATATCACCACATGGGCTCAGGAGGATACAGGTACTTGACTGGCCTGCCTGTAGTGCCAAGCTGTCTCCAATAGAGAATCTGTTGTGCATTTTCAATCGCAAAATGCGACAACGAAGACCCTGTACTGTTGCCCACCTTAAGACTTGTTTGCAGGAAGAATGGGACAAAATTGCACCTGAAACACTTCATCGCTTGGTTTCTTCAGTCCCTAAATGTCAACATTACAAAGTAGTAAATGCTTTACAGTTCCAACTATTTTTGAAATGTTTTGCAAGAAGGAAAAGTAGAATATATGTTTAAAAGAAAAATCACGGGGAACACATTAATTAAATCTTTTTTATTTGCATTTTCTATACTGTCCCAACTTTTTCTGATTGCATAAATGACATAGTTTTTATATATGTGAAATTCCAAAATGAACTTGTATGTCATGTAATTTGCATATATTGCCATATACAGTATATTAGATTTCTATATAAAGAGTTCAGATGCAAAGAGTTCCTCTAAATGCTATCTGAATTTTTTTTCTAAAATGAGCACTTTTCACAGGCTCCCATGTGTAGGTTCAGTATTTTTACTTTTATGGCAAAGATTAAGTTCTTTTCATTCCCTTTAAATGTAAATAACTGAACATAAACACTGGATGCTGAGAAACATTCAAATTTTAGAAACACTTAGAGGTTTTTGCATCTGAACTCTTCATGTGGGAACTGGGCATATGAGTTGCTACTTTTGTGAATCATAGCATATGCATCTATCTGAAAAAAGAGAAAGATGGCACCTATTGAAGATGAACGAGAAGACCGTGATTGCAGAAAAAAACGCTGACAGACAGCAGCCTACATAGCTGATGTACGACAAGATTTCCCATTGGCTTTTGGAGATCTTCAAATCAATCTATTCAGAGTTAGTAAGAGGGATAAAGAAGTAGACCGTGTCAGCTTATTATTTTAAACTCATACATTTACTGAATTTATTTCATGGGTGGATGATTTGTTACTCACCAGAAGCAAAGCAAAAGGAGTCGCATGGTCACAGTAGCACTCCATCTCATCATTACTAGTCCTGTAAGTGAAACAACCATCAGGTTTCCAGGTTTTGTCACCTGAGTGATAAAAGAAAAAAAAAAAAAAACATTAAAGGATGTTAGCTGTGGCTCATTTAAAATAATTTATCACTGAAACCAATATATTTCTGCACCTTGTTCATCGTAGAACTCACAGGACAGGGTGGAGTTCTTCAAATATAAATACAAAAGAGGATCAAATCATTAGCAGGAATCTTTAAGGCAATTTAAAAACAGTCAATGTTGTGTTTAAAGTTAAACTTACAGGTGTGTAAATTGTGTCATCATATTTGAACTTTATTTTAAGAAGATGTTTCAAATTTGAAATGTCTAATCCAGGGACTTCAATCCTCATGACCGTGGAGGTAATACTTTTATTTCCAAGTTTAACCTGTAAAAGACAATGGGCTTGTTTGTTAAGCTTATTGTAAACTTGCAAAAAAACAACAACAATGCAAAATAACCAGTAATTTCATCAAAAGTGTTATGAAATCATTGAACATTAAACTGAAGGATTGTTTGAACCTTAAACTGCTCATAGGAATTGTAGGTAACTACACCAATTTTGCTCTGGCTATGATTTTGGAACGGCTCCACTGGCATCCATATCAGCGACACATTCTTATAATGGAATACCTTAAAAGAAAAAAAGAAGTCAGCTTTCTTTATAAAACAAATAAAAATTAAGTTGAAAAATTAAAAAAGCCATTTAT
>CAIGQV010019101.1:8978494-9005350 GCA_903798115.1 Danio jaintianensis
AATAATAATAATAATAATAATAATAATAATAATAATAATAATAATAAGAAGAAGAAGAAGAAGAAGAAGAAGAAGAAGAAGAAGAAGAAGAATACATCTGATTTTAAAGCGATGACATTAGATTTTCAAAAAGTAAATTACATCCCTTGATAAATTTCTGTTAATGATCAATAATAATCATTTGAATTCAGCGTTCCCTTTACCGGCCACTAGATGGAAGCAAATACATATACGCTTGAATTACTGGAACTGAGTTTGCAAAGTTAATTATGTACAAATATTAAAATTACTTTTGTATACGTTTGTACATTTATTTACAAACAGGCAAAATTTTAATTGTACAATTTTCATGTTTTAAATATATGTACGTTTTATTATACTTATGTTTAATAAGTATATTTCATTCATTCATTCATTTTCTTTTTGGCTTAGTGCCTTATATTAATCCGGGGTCGCCACAGCGGAATGAACCGCCAATTTATCCAGCATATGTTTTACGCAGCAGACGCCCTTCCAGCTGCAAACCATTACTGGGAAACATCCATACACACTTGTTCACACACATACACCACGGTCAACTTAGCTTACCCAATTCACCTATAGCGTGGGGGAAACTAGAGCACCCGGAGGAAACCCACGCGAACACGGGGAGAACATGCAAACTCCACACAGAAATGCCAACTGACCCAGCCGAGGCTCGAACCAGCGACCTTCTTGCTGTGAGGCGATTGTGCTACCCACCGTGACGCCCCTATAAATATATTTAATAAGTATTAATATGTAAGTTTTGTTAAAATAAAAATCTCCTTATTTTTATTTTAATTTTTTTCACTCTATATTTTATAATTTATCATTTACAATAAGGTTTCATTAGTTAATGAAATAATAATAATTAATAATTTAATAATCCCAGTTCAACATTTACTAATACATTATTCAAAATCAAAAGTTATGCTTGTTAACATTAGATAATGTGAGTTAATATGAACTAAACATGACTAAAGATAAGATAATGTTTTGTTCAGAGCTTGCTTTTTATTTGAGTTATAGTTTTTTTACTACATAACTTTAAACTTAACAGATATGAGAAATGTAACTAGTTGAAATGAAACAAGATAATATATTTCTGCCACGTCCACATCGGAAACACTATGTTGTCAGTATTTTTTGCATAGACTCAATAATCCCACTGAAGGACTCGTTGATCTCGTAGCAAAACTAAATTAAATATTGAGCTTAATAAATGTACAGTATAGGAAAAAAGATCAATTACATTTAGGAGATATATGTAATTAGTACAAAATTAAATCCTTCTGCAACAACCCGTATCCATACACTAAATAGTAAAACTAAATCTATAAAAAAAAAAATATATATATACATCTATAATTTTTTTTAAAGGTTTATTCACCCCAACCCTCAAAAGCAAACAAAATACAAAATATATACAGAAGAAAGGCAGATATACCGATTTAAAACAAAGTTGATGACTGAAGAAAGCTGACAGATTCACTCTTCCATATGTTAATTCACTTATAATGACCACTACAATGGAGGAATGAATGAAAATGAGTGAGAGAATTGCCTGAATTGTCCCCTGTGGCTTTGAACACTTCAAGACAGCTGCCACCTTGTTCACTATAAATATCTAGTGTGCTTGGCATGTCCTAAAAAGTGACAGTAAAATATTTTGATCACCCAAAAAGTATGCAGCTTGGATGCAGGATTTTAGATGGGCAAATGTTAGGGATTGCCTATAGCTTTGGTTTTTCCATGGTGCTGTTGTCAGTGGATAAAGACTTGACATGAGCTGCTTTCTTTTTTTCTGGCCTTGTTGTCCTGCACGTCCACTGAAAGATAAAAAACCCTGCCAAAAATAAAAAAATGCAATTAATTACAGCAACTGTATTATCATAGTAGTAAGATTAGTCAGTACCAAAGCCAAAACTAGAATTAATTAAACAAAATAACAAATAACTTAAAATCAGAGTGCAAAAATTTGTACACCCCATTGTATATGTTGGGGAAAATGTTAAATAAACTTTTAATTATGAGGAAAAACAAGAGAACTATAAGTATATTAAATTTAGTTGAAATTTTGTCGTTTGTAATTTTTTTTGCAATATCTCATTTGAATTTAAATGTATAATATTTTTGTTCCTAAAGATGTTAGGTGATCAGCCAATCAAATGGCAGCAACTCAATGCATTTAGGCATGTAGACATGGTCAAGTCGATCTGCTGCAGTTCAAACCGAGCATCAGAACGGGGAAGAAAGGTGATTTAAGTGACTTTGAACGTGGCATGGATGTTGGTGACACACGGGCTGGTCTGAGTATTTCAGAAACTGCTGATCTACTGGGATTTTCACACACAACCATCTCTAGGGTTTACAGAGAATGGTCAGAAAAAGAGAAAATATCAAGTGAGCGGCAGTTCTGTGGGTACAAATGCCTTGTTGATGCCAGAGGTCAGAGGAGAATGGCCAGACTGGTTCCAGCTGATAGAAAGGCAACAGTAACTCAAATAACCACTCGTTACAACCGAGGTATGCAGAAAAGCATCTCTGAACGCACAACATGTCCAACCTTGAGGCGGATGGGCTACAGCAGAAGAAGACCACACCAGGTGCCAATCCTGTCAGCTAAGAAGAGGAAACTGAAGCTACAATTCACACAGGCTCACCAAAATTTGACAATAGAAGATTGGAAAAACGTTGCCTGGTCGAATAGTAGGGTCAGAATGGTCTAGTCGAATGGTAGGGTCAGAATTTGGCATCAACAACATGAAAGCATGGATCCATCCTGCCTTGTATCACTGGTTCAGGCTGGTGGTGGTGGTGTAATTGTGTGGGGGATATTTTCTTGGCACACTTTGGGCCCATTAGTACCAATTGAGCATTGTGTCAATGCCACAGCTGAGTATTGTTAACCATGTCCATCCCTTTATGACCACAGTGTACCCCTCTTCTGATGGCTACTTCCAGCAGGATAACGTGCCATGTCATAAAGCGTGAGTCGTCTCAGACTGGTTTCTTGAACATGACAATGAGTTCACTGTACTCAAATGGCCTTCACAGTCACCAGATCTCAATCCAATAGAGCACCTTTGGGGTGTGGTGCAACAGGAGATGCTATCATGTCAATATGGAGCAAAATCTCTGAGGAATATTTCCAGTACCTTGTTGAATCTATGCCATGAAGCATTAAGGCAGTTCTGAAGGAAAAAGGGGGTCCAACCCAGTACTAGTAAGGTGTACCTAATAAAGTAGCTGTTGAGTGTATATAGTCTATATTCAATGAGAAATGGATCAAATTATTCATGTACTCATGTATACTCATTTATGCTATTTTCTGTCTCAATAAAAATAAACAATTGAAAGTGACCTTTATTGACATTTTTAATCATTTGAAATGCTATAATGTTTTGGTGGGTGTTGGTAATAAATATTGGTAAAAAAAACAACTGCTTATGTATATTATTTCTTGTCCAAAATATAACTACTATGTCAATAAAAGTCACTTTGTTAAGTGCAGTTAACACTTTGCAAAGTGTTAACAACTTTAACTCTGCAGAGTTAAATTTTCACCAAAAACCGACAGAGCAGAGATCAAGATTTATATTACTATCATAATGCAATTCATAACTGTAAATAAATGGAAAACAGTAATTCATGAAATATATGGAAAATGTTAATTACCAGATTTTATTTATTTCTTTATTTATTTACTTGTTTGTTTGTTGTTTTACAGTGAGTGCTTCTGAAAGGTTTTCACACTAACTCCAGTTCTAAAGTGTGAAATGTTTGATGATGGTAACCCATGGCTAAGCATATTGTAAATAGCCCTCATCAGAAAAACCTACCTTGCATTGTATTTGAAATGCAGAATAGGTAGAGTATAGGGTAGCTGGTATATCCAGAGCCAAGAAAGACCAAACCCCATGAAGAACCAAGCAGACACATGAGCCCCAGCACTGTGATGGCATCCTTCAGGGATTTGAACTTATTCTCATTGTCCACTTGCTTCAGCTTGAAGATCTGTCTGGACACTGTGATCAGGATTAATGTGTTGAACAGGAATACGATAGATAAGTAGGAAAGGTTCACGCCGTACAAGATGAGAGGATCTGTAATCCAGCAGCTGTAAAACACAGTGCACATTTCTGATAGTTAAAGGGAGCTACACTGTTAAGAATGTCCTGAAGACTCTACAGTAACTTACTGTAAATCAATTAGAGCAAAAATACTGTGTTTACATTTACAGCACCATTTATCTTATATATATATTTACAATATTTTTTTATATCTACTGTAAAATATACAGTATTTAACTTACTGTAAATTCAATTACAGCAAAAAGCAAAAATACTGTATTTACATTTACAGCACCATTCATCTTGCTGTATTTACAGTATTTTATATATTTACTGTAAAATATACAGTCATTTTCACAATGCAACTTTAAAATGCAGTAACAGATGGCATAACTGTCCTACGGTAAAATTCAATACATATTACAGTACATTTCAGTTCACCAGTAACTTACTGTAAATCACTTACAGCAAAAATGCTGTATTTACATTTACAGCACTGTTTATCTTGCTTACTGCTTGCTGTAAACTATAGTTATATTCACAATGCAACTTTAAAATACAGTAACATACTGTACTGCATAACTGTCCTACAGTAAAATACAGTTCATATCACGGTTAAATACTGTGTAATTTACTAAAAATTTTAACAATGTAATAAAAAATGCAAAAATAGAGCTGAAAGACAGTTAAAATGAAAAAATGTAGATGATATATAAGCACTTACAATGCATTTGTTGCATTAGAATTGGATAACGTGATTTCTTTTTTGCCATAAAAAAGATAATGGCTTTGAAGCGACAGCAAACTTCCGATAACAGCAGCAGGGACTCCTGTTATTATGAAGAAGAGATTGCAGGATGAGCCACCACACTAAAGAAACCATTTTTTTATGTTTCTAGTTTTATAAAATCATGGTCAGTTTCTTTTTGCATACTTTGCTACACTTTGTAACTTGTAAATATACTTTGATGGGACCAATTAACCCACTGTAAACCTTTCTAACCTTGAAAAATCTCAAACACCATTGTTTGATGAACAATTACTAGTGTTACAAGTGTGAGTACGATAAAATAGACAGTATATACTGTTGTAAGAAGAAGTATGTGAACAATTTGGGATTATTTGGATTTCAGCATAAATTTAACAGAAAATGTGTTCTGATCTTTATCCTCATCTGATTTTCAAGTCACAACAATAGAAAAACACAGTCTGTTTATACTAACTCCACACAAATATAATATGTTTTCATATTTTTATTGAACACAGCATGTGAACATTCAAAGTGCGGGGTAAAAAAAGTATGTGAACCTTTGGGTTTAATAACTGGTTGACCCTCTTTTGGCAGCAATGACCTCAACCAAGCGTAGTTCCAGATCAGACCTGCATAACGGTCCAGAGGGATTTTGGACCATCCCACTTTGCAAAACTGTTTCAGTTCAGCAATATTCTTGGGATGTTTGGTGTGAATCGCTTTCTTGAGGTCATGCCACAGCATCTCAATTTGGTTGAGTTCAGGGCACTGACTGGGCCACTCCAGAAGGTGTATTTTTTCTGTTGAAGCTATTCTGTTGTTGATTTCCTTCTATGCTTTGGGTCGTTGTCATGTTGCATCACCTATCCTCTGTTGAGCTTCAGTTGGTGGACAGATGGCCTTAAGTATTCCTGCAAAATGTCTTGATAAACTTTGGAAATAATTGTTTTGTTGATAACCGCAATCTGTCCAGGCCCTGAAGCGAGAGGGGTCTGGATGCAGACCGGGTGCAGGTACAAGCTGTGCTGCATACAATGCTTATACGCACACATACAGTAACCAAGTAACATAAACATTCAATAAAAATATGAAAACATATGAAAACATGTTTTTCTATTCTTGTGACTTCTATTGTTGTGAGATCAGAACACTTTTTCTGTCCAATTTATGCTGAAATCCAAGTAATCTTACATACTTTTTCTTGCAACTGTATAGATTAAATGTTTAAACAGCTTGTCATACACAGATATAGCTTTTCAAATAGATTTTCCAAGCTTGATAGAAAAAAAAAGATGTATATGTATATATAATTGATCTTATGCTGTTATGATCAATTAAGTTTTACAATCATTTTAGTTTGAGATATCATTATCAAGACTATGCTTGAATAGTTGGACTGATAGTTTACAGTTAAGTGTAAGGACCTTTAGTGCATGATTCATAGGTTTATTTTTTATTATTCCAAATAAATGGACAGCAAACAGCATTTCTTCTAACTGTACAGACAACTTCGGCTGCTGTTTTTTAATATTATTTTTGGAGATATTTAGTTTTGATGCTCACACCATCCGATCAGGGACAGCTTGACCATGTAGTGCTTGATGTAAATGTTGAAGACTCTGGCCAGAAGGAGGTAGAGATGCATGGCTTCAATGGCCATCCAGGTGAAAGAAGACAGCAGGCTGTAGTGTATAGTCACAGCTATAAACACACACAGTCCATTCATGGACAGTGTGGCGGCCCATTCGCTCAACATGAAGCTCAAGTTGAGGACAAACAGAGCAGCACTCAGAGACACGTGAATGCTGCTGGATACCTCTGCCCTTATGTTCCTGTGAAACACACGCAATAAAACTGGTCAAAGTGCTCACTAAGACTGCATTTATTTAATTAAATATATAATTAAATCATTAATATTGGTAATAAAAGTCTTGCAATTGTAATTTTTTTTATATATTTGTAAAAATATGTGATGACAAACTCAATTTTCAGCATTCTTATTCCAGTCTTCAGCATTCTATGATCCTACAAAAAAACATTCATTCATTCATTTTCCTTCAGCTTAGTCCCTTAATTATCAGGGGTCACCACAGTGGAATGAACCAACAGCTACTCCGGCATATGTTTTAAGCCGCGGATGGCCTTCCAGCCACACAGGGAGAACATGCAAACTCCACATAGAAATGCCAACTGGCCCAGCCGGGACTTGTACCAGCGACCTTCTTGCCTTGAGGCAACAGTGCTAACCACTGAGCCACCGTGCCGTCCCTACAAAAAACTACTATATTGATTTTATAGTCAAGAAACATTTCTTCTTACTATAAATGTTAAAAAAACGTTTGTTTTCTTAGTATTTTGTCAAAACTAATACACTTCTATTCTGAATTTTGGGGTAAGATAATAAATATATAATAATAATAGGGTTAATAATAATAATAATAATAATAATAATATTCATTCATTCATTTTCTTTTCAGCTTAGTCCCTTTATTAATCTGGGGTCGCCACAGCGGAATGAACCGCCATCTTATCCAGCATATGTTTTGCGCAGCTGATGCCCTTCCAGCTGCAACCCATCACTGGGAAACATCCATACACACTTATTTACACACATACACTACGGACAATTTAGCTTACCCAATTCACCTATAGCGCATGTCTTTGAACTGTGGGGGAAACCGGAGCACCCGGAGGAAACCCACACGAACACGGGGAGAACATGCAAACTCCACACAGAAATGCCAACTGACCCAGCCGGGGCTCGAACCAGCAACCTTCTTGCTGTGAATTGATTGTGCTACCCACTGCACCACCGTGCCACCCTAATAATAATAATAATAATAATAATAGGGGCTGCACGGTGGTGCAGTGGGTAGCACATTCGCCTCACAGCAAGGTCGCTGGTTAAGCCGAAAAGAAAATGAATGAATGAAAGGATCAGGACTGAGGTTGATTAACAGATTTATGCAAAAAACGTGAAAAAATATTAATCTAATGCATTTTTTACAGCAGTTTAATTAAGTGGATGTTTTCATCCCTAACATAAGAAAAGGGTAGTAAATTTGCCCAGAGTGTATCGTTGAGTTAAAAAAAAAAATTCAAAGCATTTTCTCAAAATATGTGTCAAAATAGGATTTGTCACCAAAAATCATTCTGCTAGCTGAAACACAGAAAAAGTTATGGCCAAATTAAGACACAAAATCACCCCAGAGTGGATGAAAACATCTCCAACAGCACATAAGGGTTAACAACTGAGCAAAAACCAGCGCATTGGAATGACTTTTGAAGCATCATGTGACACTGAAAACTGGATAAATTGGTGTTGATAATTCATTTAGCCAACATAAGATAAAAACAAAATATACTTAATTAGAAAACTGATATTTTAATATATTTTACTCTATTAATTGTTCAGTTTACAGTATGTGGATGCTTTTAGTATAAGTACAAGGAATAATGTGTATGAAAACTGAAAGAACAGTACTTGTTGAAAATGAAGGACAAGATAGCGGATGCAGAAAACAACGTAGACAGACTGCAGCCTACATAGCTGATGTATGACAAGATCTCCCACTGGGTGGCATCAATGTTGTTGTTGCCCACCTCAACCTGAATGGGATGAATGGAATATGGTAGAGGATAAATTTAATTATAACAATATTAGCAGAGCAGGATTTCTGCTATGTTGCATGTTTATTAATGGTCTTGAACAAGGATGGTCAACTTTGGTACTGGAGGGTCCTGCAGAGTTTTGCTCTGACCATAATCAAATAGCAAATCCTGCTCATCCTGTGTGAGGCCATAGGTTTTTTTTTCATAAAAAAAGAAAAAAAAACTAAAAAAGATGGCATTCATATTAATCACTGGACCAATCTCCTTATAGAATATATTACATTAGAAAATTACAATTTACACATAAAAATATGTTTTTACCAACATCTGGAATACATTTCTTCAATATCTTAATATATTTAAACCACCCTGAACTAAACCCACACACTCTTTCACACACAACCTTGCTTTCTGTCATTGGTAATGTTTTTTCTCACTTTATTTTAATTTCTTATCACTTCATTTCTTCCTCTCTTTCCAAGTTCATTCACAAACAACTGTCCATAACACTTACACACTAACACCTCTTATAATTGCTTTTGTTTAGTACTTTGTTGTTTCATGTTTATTATTAAATCTGATCTATTTTGTCTTTGTTGAAAAGCAATTAATAAAAAAAAGAAAGAAAAAGGCAATCTCATCCACACGTGCATGAAAAAAAAAGTTTATCCACATGAAAATGCAAAAATACCCTATGAAGGTGATAATATCCTTCATGTTCAATAAAGTCATGTTCGGCAATCAGTCGTCTCTACAAAGGTTATTATCAGTTCTGTTTGGCTGTATTCTGATGCCTCTGTTCAGAAATTAAGAAGGATAATTGTTACAAGCCCCCTTAGCACAGTTTTTAGCAAATGTATTTTGGTTACATTGGCAATTGCACAGATGCACATAAATAACAGAGATTGAATTTGTGGCACATAATCTGGTCACACAAAGGAAATTATGGTGCGGACAAAGCCAAAGGCTCTGGTTTTGCTGGCCACATGACTACACAGACTGCAGCATATTTAAAAATATCCAACCCAGGCTCATTATGGATACGTACCCCAGCATACATTTCTGGAGAGAGTGAAATACGTCCCTGGAGGTACTTTTTTTTTGCAGTTTTTGTTTTTGCGCTGTGTACGCTTTTTCAAATCTCAAATTTCTCTCGCGGGTGCCATTTGCGCTTGCTGTTCTTACGGAAATCCACCAGAGGCCGCTGTCGACTGACTGACCGATCCCTGAACCCAACGACAGTGTTTTCGAAAACAATCCAGTAAAAGAAAACCCTCGCGGCCGCCTGATTTTTACCACGTTTTCAGATCTTACCACGTTGTCACCCTGTTATTTACTTGTTTATTTCATTTTTTGCCTTTAGTTTTACCTGCTTTCTTTTCTTTTTTTTTGCAAATATTGAAAATATGTTGGGGCGACACGGTAGCTCAGTGGTTAGCACTGTCGCCTCACAGAAAGAAGGTTGCTGGTTCGAGTCCCAGTTGGCATTTCTGTGTGAAGTTTGCATGTTTTCCACGTGTTGGTATGGGTTTGCTCTGTCCAAACCAGCCTGATCTCATGAGAAAATGTAAGTATTTTACGTTTTGTCAGTTTAGTTCAGTCGTATGAAAATGTAAGATTTTAAAAAGGGGGTGTGGCACCCAACCCCGCCCCTAAACCCAACCGTCATTGGGTGATGAGCAAATTATACTAAATTGTACAAATTAGATAGTACGAATTCATAGAAGTTAGCCACTAAATCAAAAAGTTATGAATTGCTGTGAGATACTAAAATAAATTGTGTAAAGTGTGTATGGATGTTTCCCAGTGTTGGGTTGCAGCTGGAAGGGCATCCAATGTGTAAAACATATCCTGGATAAGTTGGCGGTTCATTCCACTGTGGCGACCCCTGATGAATAAAGAGACTAAGCCGAATGAATGAATGAATGAATTAATTAATGAATGAATGAATGAAAATATGTTAGGTTGTAAACCTGGCTTATATCTTCAAGATCACCAGAATGCTAGCAGCAGGTGTGTTTGGTTGGGGTTAAAGCTAAACTCTGCAGGATGGTGGCCCTCTAGGACTGAAATTGCCATCTCTGGTCTAGAAGAATGGCTCAATACTCACTAGAAGCACTGCGAAAGGGGTCATGTGGTCACAGGAACATTCCACAATATCATCACTGAGCTGAGTTGTGTTACAGCCATCAGTTTTCCATGCGTCGTTTCCTACATATGACAAATAAATTCACTTTAGTACAAAAAAGATGAGGGACTATAAATTATGACAAAGGTTTAATTTCTGAATGAATTTTACCTTTAGTTTCCACCCACCTGTTTCATCAAAATATTGACAGGAATATACATATTGCAACTGCCAAAATCAACACAAAAATATTATTAAAATATGTTATAGTTTTAAAAGGGGGTATTTTGAGAACATTTGGAAATCGAATGCTTACGTTTGATTGGTTTGTGTAATTATTCACTGGGAAATGTATTTTAAGAGGATTGGTCAGATTCACAATGTCTCGTCCATAAACTTCAATCCTTATGATTTTGGACATTAAAGAAGCATTTTTTGGCTGTGAATACACAGCCACAGACAACACACAGGTTATTGTGGTTGAAATAAATTTTTAGAGATGATATAGCCAGAATAACAAACCCAAAAATCTTACGTTAAACTGCTGATTAGACATGTAGGTAACTACTCCAACTTTCATCTGGGCCTGAGGGACATTTTGGAAAGGCTCTGCTGGAATCCATGCTTGTATCATTTTAGTTTGACCAGGCACCTTAAAATGAAAAGAAACAAATGTAATAATTTCTGTGATTCATTATTGAAGTGCTTCTTTTAAACGTAATCACGGTTCACACTGCTCATTTTATATATGTGGTTAGTGAATAATTCTGGGTATTCATTAACAGATGTTTCATATACATTCCTACACACTGGGTTAACATTCTTGTTTGCATATTTGCAGTGTCAGTGACTGGACAATTTCTGATTGGTTACTATTGTCAAGTGTCCAGCAGATATCGATATCGATGATACTTGAAATACTTGGTATCGGATCGAAAAGAAAATATATGGGATCGCCCATCCCTAGTTTGTATCAATTTGCACAGGTGGCCAATTGGAGCTTGCATCAAATTCAAGACACTGAGGTTTCAACCAGTGGCTCTTCACTCCTATACCTAAATTCCCTACTTCAGGCTAATGTGCCCTGTAGAAGGTTGCGATAATCATCGTTATACCATTTTCCCTCAATAAAATGATAAAATGTGTTGGATAAATGTTCAAATTAATGTTTGAATTGTGCTCCAGAGCAAAAATCTACACTCACCGGCCACTTTATTAGGTACACCTGTCCAACTGCTTGTTAACGCAAATTTCTAATCAGCCAATTACATGGCAGCAACTCAATGCGTTTAGGCATGTAGACATGGTGATTTAAGCCACTTTGAACGTGGCATGGTTGTTGGTGTCAGACGAGCTGGTCTGAGTATTTCAGAAACTGCTGATCTACTGGGATTTTCACGCACAACCATCTCTAAGGTTTACAGAGAATGGTCCGAAAAAGAAAGAAATATCCAGTGAGCGTCAGTTCTGTGGGCGCAAATGCCTTGTTGATGCCAGAGGTCAGAGGAGAATGGCCAGACTGGTTGGAGCTGATAGAAAGGCAACAACCGAGGTATGCAGAAGAGCATCTCTGAACGCACAACACGTCGAACCTTGAGGTGGATGGGCTACAGCAGCAGAAGACCACACCGGGTACCACTCCTTTCAGCTAAGAACAGGAAACTGAGACTACAATTCGCACACGCTCACCAAAATTGGACAATAGAAGATTGGAAAAATGTTGCCTGGTCTGATGAGTCCTGATTTCTGCTGCGACATTCAGATGGTAGGGTCAGAAAATGGATCCATCCTGCCTTGTATCAGTGGTTCAGTCTGGTGGTGGTGTGATGGTGTGGGGGATATTTTCTTGGCATACTTTGGGCCCATTAGTACCAATTGAGCATCGTGTCAACGCCAAAGCCTACCTGAGTATTGTTGCTGACCATGTCCATCCCTTTATGACCACAGTGTACCTCTTTTCTATTGGCTACTTCCAGGAGGTTAACGTGCCATGTCATAAAGCGCAAATCATCTCAGACTGGTTTCTTGAACATGACAATGAGTTTACTGTACTCAAATGGCCTCCACAGTCACCAGAAATCAATCCAATAGAGCACTTTTGGGATGTGGTGGATCAGAAGATTCGCATCGTGGATGTGCAGCCGACAAATCTGCAGCAACTGCGTGATGCTATCAAGTCAATATGGCCAAAATCTCTGAGGAATATTTCCAGTACCTTGTTGAATCTATGCCACGTAGGATTAAGGCAGTTCTGAAGGCAAAATAGGGTCCAACCCAATACTAGTAATGTGTACCTAATAAAGTGGCCGGTGAGTGTACCTTCAAACTGGAAATAAAGACAGATTTGATATGTTTGTGATATTTGTGATAATTATAGATATTGAGTGATATTAAATATTTGACTGTTATAAATATAAACACTGTTCTGCTAGCATGGTATAGCCGCAACTTCATATTTTGAATGATGTTTATGAATTGTTCTGTAGTTTTGATATCCACATCATCAAATACATTTTTTAAACTTTGTGAAAAACTGCAACCTGTTATATACATTAGTCTTAGATGTTGCTTAAAGTTTTTTTTTAAATGACATCATTTGTGTTTTGGACCTTTGGGAAAAAAAGTCTTACATTTGGAGCGGAGACCTGGACAGGTTTGCGTGTCCCATTCATCATAACCACAGCCACTGCGAGGTCCATGAAACTGTAAGTTTGTGATTTATTTGTCATATATAAAATGGTAGTCAAGACGCTTTTTTCCTGTCTGCATAAAGATATTGTTGAAAAAAAAGAAAAAACCAATCAATACAAGTTTAAGATCTTTATTAACATCTTTAAAAAAAATCAACCCAGGCTCATTATTGATATGTACCCCTATATACATTTCTGGAGAGCGCCAAATATGTCCCAGGAGGTAAGTTTTTTTTTGCAGTTTTTGTTTTTGTGAATCCACCAGAGGCCGCTGTGTATGCTTTTTAGATCAAAAATTTATCTCGCGAATGCAGTTTGCACCTGCTGTTCTTGTATAAATCCACCAGAGGCCACTGTCGACTGACTGACAGACCCACCCACCCCTTCCCTAAACCCAACCGATAGTGTTTTCAAAAGCACCGATTCACCCGCCCACCCACTTCCCTAAACCCAACCGACAGTGTTTACAAAAGCAATCCAGAAAAAGAAAAGCCCTCGCGGCCGCCTGATTTTTACCCAGTTCTCAGATATTACCACGTTCTAACCCTGTTATTTACTATTTTATTAAATTTTTTGCCTTTTGTTTCTGTCTTACCTGCTTGCTAGAACCATTTTTCACCAGACTCGAACCCCGTCATCGCAGTCAATTCCTCTCTGCATTTCAAATTCGTCAACGTATGCGGCGAGCTACTGGGCAAACTGGGAACAGCTGAAAAGCCATCCACATGGAGGTAAGCGGTCAGCTGGTAGCGCAAAAAGAAACAGAAGCCGTTGACGTACTTCTGGCTACATAATTCGCACTCTCCAGAAATGTATACAGGGGTTCATTTTCACAATGAGCTTGTGTTAAAAAAAAGTGTTTACCTGTTGTAGGTTTCACTATCTGCATTTCTTGAATTGCTTGATAAATTTTTTAAACATTTGTTAAAATTATACAGTTCAGGTTTCTGCATCATATTAGCAATTGTGTTGTCATTGCCTTGCTTTTTTTCACCTGTGAGGATAATAACAAATGCAACGCAAATAATGTTATCAGAAGTAAAATGAAGAACTTTGACTTTTTTCACCACAGACTTATGGCTTAACTCTAAGGGCTTAATTTTAACGATGTAGGTGCAAAGTCTAAGTGCATGGCGCAAAAACATTAAGAGCATGTTGCTATTTTAAGTATGGAAAAATATGTTTTGCGCCCTGGCACATGGTCTAACAGGGTTGTGCTTATTCTCTTAATGAGTTATGGGTGTGTTTTGAGCATAACATGCATTAAACCAATCAGAGTCTCATCTCCCATTCCCTTTAAGAATCAATTGCGTCGCGCCATAGTGCATTTGCTATTTACATGGCGGACTTTGTAAGTGGAAAAACTGAACACCATACTAGCGAGAAAACAGGTAAACAGACCATCTGCAGTGAGGATAAAGAACGAGCCTCTTCCATTCTGCCTCTTTACTTTCTCTTTAATTTACTTTTACTCTTTACTTTACTCCTTTACTTTCGTGGAGTAAGGAAATGGTGTTGTATGCACTCCACTGAAGACATCCATTAGCCTACATATTTAATTTAGTTTGTTAAGCACAAAGATTTGTTTCAAAACTATTTCTAAATTCAGTTCTAATTTCTAGCAAATGAATAAATGAACAATAATAACGAAGTGTGGTCAGAAAACTGAGTTATATCCAAACACACACGTCCTATTCTTATGTCCCATGGTGATGCAGACGTCTCCAAAACCCGACAGGTGGACAAATCTAAACTAGTTTTTATTAAAAGAAATATAAATATGCATATAATAAAAAATACTTTTAATAATAACATTATACAAATGCAAATTGTCATTAATAAACTGAAAACGCCCCGAGATGAAGAAGGCATGGAGGCAGTGGTTTTTATATTTTTGGAGAAAATAATATTTTTTGTCACATTTTAATCATTTATTTTTTTCATATTTAAAGATATTTGTGTATTGCTGTACATCCTGTGTGTATTAAGCAATGTGTAAGCGTTGGGACCCACATAGGCGCATAACTAACACACTCTGCGCTGGACTTTAGACCAGCTTTCAGTTGGTCAATGTCACGATCTATTTCAGTTCCTCAAAATAACAACGAGACAACAATGCGCTTTAACACACCTCTATTTTAGACCAGCACACCCATGAGTCCACAAAGTGGCGCAAATGTATTTTCTATTTAAACAATGTGGCGAAAAACATGAAAATTAGGGTTGCGCTGGTCTGAAAACAACAAATTGTGCCAAACACATCTTGCGCCTTATTGCGCCGGATGTATGATAGGGCCCTAATGGTTTTAATTCACTTTAAAATAGACAAACAAACAAAAAAACATACTTTTCATTTTCATCATTGTTTTTGCAAAAATGAACTTCATATTAAAATAAAATTATTTCTAAAGGATCATTGAGAACCAGAGTAATGGCTGCTGATTAGGCAATAATTTATAATTGCTTTTTGAAATGTATTAAAATACTAAACATTCATTTTAAATTGTAATAAAAGTTCATATTACTGTTTTATTGTATTTCAAATCAAATAAACACAGCCTTGATAAGAATAAAAGACCAAAAACATTTAAAATTCTTATTATGGTTTGTGTTTTACATAAACCATGATCATGCTGACTTTATGTAAATACATTTCCTCATGATTATACAAAAAAAAAAAAAAAGCCATATTGAGATCTTAAGTTTAAGTGGGATTTCTGGAACTTACTATCTGGTGTTTTGGGGTCTGGTGTCTTGAAGTTTGGGGGTTGGCTTGAGGTTTTACTTTGTCCATCCACTCCATATATCATGATCAGAAGAAGAAGAAGAATTGTCATATCTTCAACTTGTGCAACGATACTTCAGAAGTAATTGAAATAGAAAAGACTGTTGGATTAAAACATATAGAGATCTACACAATACAAAAGGTGCTAAACATATACAGCAGATCTCACTTTTGACTAGTAGCTTATTTTCTTGAATATTTGGCCATTTATTAGGATATTATAATGCACATATTAATTTTTATCATCCCTTAATTCTGTCCCATGCCTTTACTTTAAGGTAAGTGGTTGCAAACAATTTATATGGGCTGAATTTAAACAAACAGATTAAATTTAGTAATGTTCAACTTCCTTTGTTTCTTTAAAATCAGCCCATATAAATTGTTTGCAACCAGTTACCTTAAAATAATTTAGTAAATACATTAATTTTCCTTCGGCTTAGTCCCTTGATTCATCAGGGGTCGCCAAAGCGGAATGAACCGCCTTAGTAAATACAATGAATCATTTTTTCTCAGTGCATTTAACCACTACAGAAACAACCTTACTATTAATAAACAGTTAATCATGATTTATTGAGTGCAAAGTTAATCAGTTGTTAATCAGAGTTGATCAGATGTTTAATCTTCTCATCCATAAAAATAATACTAACATTTATGATTATTTCTCTGTATTTCTGTTTAAATGCATTTATAATGTCTTTTCTTACCTTAATGATTGTCTAGTCATGGATGATGATGTAGTGAGAGCTCTGTGGAAAGTTTGCAATTCACACAGTGAGAAATGAAGAGCCGGACTCAAATTTTGTGGCTTCTGTCATGCGATCGGAGCTCTATAATGACAGAGCACAAAGACAAGCCTTGTCATCACTGCCGTGTGATTAACATATATACAGTACATATGTAAAATAAAGAGGAAAATAGACAACATCAAAAGGTTGCTGCACTGGAACTGTTAAGTTGACTTGGAACTATATGTAATTCACTTTATTGCAACGAACTTTAAAACAAAACACCTAAAAAGTTTTTCCATATGACTAAGATTTTCAGAAATTCAATATTGTTTCTTATTGGTTTACTTTAGCTCACTGCCACTTTCTGATCATACTGTAATATGTGCTCATTTTAGCTGGGATTATTTTACCTGATTACAGCAAAATAAAGACAAGAAAACATTTAACAAAATTTAAAAAAGCAACTAGTTGTGTAACTAGTAACTAGTTTTCTTACTTTTTATGGTAAGTAATGCATTACGTTTCTTTTGCGTTACTTTTTATTACCAGGCTGAGTCTTGATCTCTTTCACTTTTCTTGTTTTTTTTCTTTCTCTTTTGAATAGAGGAGTTCTGCAATTAACAACTCACTGTATAACCTACACCTACATTTACCTTTAAAAAAACACATAAAAAAAATATTTTAGGGTAATGTTCTCGGAGAACTTCCTTACCCCAAAGCTCTACATGCCATATATACAGAATATTGAAAGTTTAAAGCAATGTGTTTGCTACTTTTGTACTCATTCATTCATTTATTTTCTTTTCGGTTTAGACCCTTTATTAATCAGGGGTCGCCACAGCAGAATGAACCGCCAACTTATCCAGCATATGTTTTTTACGTAGCGGATGCCCTTCCAGCCACAACCCAACACTGGGAAACACCCATACACACTCATTCACACACATACGCTACGGACAATTTAGCTTACCCAATTCACCTATACCACATGTTTTTGGACTTGTGGGGGAAACCGGAGCACCAGGAGGAAACCCACGCGAACACGGGGAGAACATGCAAACTCCACACAGAAACGCCAACTGACCCAGCCGAGGCTCGAACCAGCGACCTTCTTGCTGTGAGGCGAACGTGCTACCCACTGCGCCACCATGACGCCCTACATTTATAATACTTTGTTTTATTACTTTTACCCAAATTACATAAAAAATCAGTAACACTTTAGTTACAATTTGGGTAACAATTCACACTATTTACTTCACAGTAAAAGAAACTTGCTGCTTTAACTTTTTTAGTTGAATCAAATTAACTTTTCTAGTCATCTCAACTTACATCAATCAGACTGACTAAAATATTAAGTTACACTTTATACAACTTAAAAAAATAGTTAAAACCATTCATTCATTCATTTTCCTGATTAACTTATTAAAATAAGTTAAAATACATAAATTGCATAAAAATATTTGTTGTCTTGACTTTTTGTCATTACATTTTTTTACAGTGTAGTGGCTTAATGATTAAGATATTAACTGTTTATCTATTACATTAGGTACTATGTATCCTTGGCAATAGCTGAAATAATATAAGTTTACAATTTTAGATACTCCTTTAGCAGTTGTTTAACATGACGCATCACAAATGGGTTTAGTTTTTAGGATTTTAGCTTTAGTTAGATATTTTTTTAATTTTTTTTATATCCTTTTAATTTCATCCAGTTTCACTATGTCTTATCAAGTATATCAGATTAATCCCAGTTTATATTTGGCATACTTCTAGAGAAATTCTATCAAAATGTTTTATTTGTCTTATGGTTGTTGCACAGGTTCATTGGTAATACAAAACATACTTCAACATTTACGTTTGACTGCAGTTGTAACGGATCGAGTCTGGCAACAGAGATTAAGATCCATGTGCAGTTTATTAACAAGAATAATCAGGCAGGCAACGGTCAAACAGGTACAAACTGGAGCATGAGGGTAATCCAAAGAGTGTAGTCAGAAACAGGCAAATGGTCAGGACAGGCGGCACAGAATCAAAAACAAGACAAGGATCAAAAACACAAACAGGAAAAAAATGCTTTGTAATGTTAGTGGGAGAAACAAGACTCAGCAATGTGTGTGAGAATGAGAGCAGGGCAAGGCAAGGCAAGTTTATTTATACAGCACATTTCATACACAGTGGCAATTCAAAGTGCTTTACATAAACAGGAATAAAATAGACAAGTATAAGAACATAAAAACAAATAATAAAAATTAAGATTAAAAACAGATTAAATTGTGTTAAAACAGGTTATAAAAGAATGAAAAAGAAAAGAAAGACAATAGTGCGATCTGTGGGACGTAGCACAGTGCTCATTCAGTAAAGGCACAGCTAAACATATGTGTTTTCATGTGATGTGTGTCTTGATGTGAATGTGTTGAAGCACATCTGATCATTTCTGGAAGCTGATTCCAGCAGCGGGGGGGCACAGTAGGTGAAGGCTGATTCACCCTGCTTTGACTGAACACTTGGATTTTCTAGTTTATATGATCCTAAATATCTGAGGGATCTGTTAAGTTTGTATTCAGTGAGCATATCTGTAATATATTGAGGTCCTAAGCCATTTAGTGATTTATAGACAAGTAATAATACTTTAAAATCTATTCTGAGTGTAACTGGGAGTCAGTGTAAAGACCTGAGGACAGGTGTGATGTGCTCTGATTCTCTGGTTCTGGTCAGAATCCTGGCAGCAGCTTTCTGGATGAGCTGCAACTGTCTGACTGTCTTTTTGGGAAGGTCAGTGAGGAGTCCATTACAGTAATCCACCCTGCTGCTGATAAAAGCATGAACAAGTTTCTCTAAGTCTTTACTGGAAACAAAGCATCTAATTCTTGCAATGTTTTTGAGATGATAGTATGCTGATTTAGTTACTGCTTTGACATGACTACTGAAACTCATATCTTACACCAGAATCACACCAAGATTCTTTACCTAATTATTTGTTGTTTGACCCTTAGAACCAAGGTACGCATTCACCTTGAGAACCTCATCTCTGTTCTTAAATGCAATGACTTCAGTTTTCTCTTTGTTTAACTGAAGAAAGTTTTGGGACATCCAACTGTTAATTTCATCAATGCATTGGCAGAGGGTGTCAATGGGGCTGAAGTCATTAGGCAGTACGGCTAAGTAGATCTGAGTGTCATCAGAATAGCTGTGGTAGAAGATTTGGTTCTTTCTCATTATTTGGCTCAGTGGGAGCATATAAAGGTTGAACAGGAGAGGTGCCATGAATTTAACCTTTTGGGACTCCACATGTCATGGGTGTCCACCTCGAACTATACTGACATAGTAACCTCTCCCTTAAAGGTAAGATCTGAACCATTTGATGACTGTCCCAGACAGCCCAACACAGTTTTCCAGCCTATCCAGAAGTATGCTGTGATCGACAGTGTCAAATACAGAACTGAGACCAAGCAATAACAGCGCTGTTAGTTTGCATGAATCTGTATTTAGGATTTAGAATCTGAATTTTTTTAGGGTATCTACTGCTCCTGTATTTAGGAGCAGTAGATATAGTCCATGTAATCAGTCTATGATGAGCTTCCAGCTATGTGTCAGTGTCCGGATGACTGTCAGCTGTGGCAGGAGTGATTGGAGCAATGACTTCTGGGAGTTGTAGTTCGGTTCAGTGGCAGAAGTGTAGAATTGTAGTGATCATAACAGCAGTTTAAAGGTAAAATTAACTTTTTTTTTTACAGTAATGATATTTACAGGGACATTATTGACAAAAAGGATTATTTTCATTCATTTTTTCTATAAAGAAATACAAAACAACTTAATGCTCTCTATGGTTTATAATCTGATAAGTTTGCTTATATATTTCCATATGGACAACTTTTTTAGTGCAAAAGAGATAAAAACAATGTAAAATCAAGGTAAAACTACATGGTCACAACACACTTTACTCTCATGTTTGCTTTTGAAAACACAATTGCCTGGGTTTAGGGAAGGGTTTAGGTTAGTGGTTTCCTAGGTGATCTGTTCGACAAGCCCCGCCTTCTTATGTACAAGAAGGGCAACGTACAACAAAACATATTTCAGTAATATATTTTAAGATTTGCAAAAATGTGGACAGTGCCCTCTAGTGGATTTGTCATCTGAAATTTGCAACAAAATGTACCCTAAGTAACGTATTTCCGATTTTGCAAAAATGTAGACATTGCTCTCTAGGGGATTTGTCATCTGAAATGGACAACAAAACATACCTTAAGATATGCATTTCAGATAAAAAAGTAGATAGCGCCCTCTAATGGATCAGTCATCTGAAACATACAACAAAACATACACTAATTAACGCATTTCAGATTTGCAAAAGTGTAGACAGTGCCCTCTAGTGCATTTGTCATCTGAAACGTACAACAAAATGTACCCTAAGTAACATATTACAGATTCACAAAAATGTAGACAGCACCCCGGCAGAACCAGACATCAGGATGCCGAAACAGCTTATCAGACATTTATGAATATATTTTCATCTTTGTTTGATAAATGTTTTCCATTGGTGCAAAGTAGAAGTAAAAACAGGAATATTTCTAAGCCCTGGTTTACACCTGCATTAAGAAAATCTTCCATTACTAAAAATAAGTTGTATAAAAAAATCCCTCATTAGCCCCACACCGTTAAATACTGCGTATTATAAAAAATATAAAAATAGATTTAGCAAAGTTCTAAAAGATGCCAAGAAAAAATATTTTTCTGAAAAATTAGGAAATTCATGTGAAAATATAAAAAACACCTGGAATGTTATAAATGAATTATTAAGTAAAAAGCAAACAACTCGAGGTATTCCATCTCAGTTATCTGATGGTATTAAGAATTATCAAAACCCTATCGATATAGCAGATGGTTTCAATGATTTCTTTGTGAATGTTGGTCCTTCACTGTCAAAAAGCATTGTGAATACAGGAAAATTTACTTCACAAATTTTTGATCTGCCTTATCCTTGTTTAAATGAATTTGATCCTCCAACTCCTAATGAAGTGCTTGAAATCATATTAAAGATGAAGGACACAGCTCTAGGACATGATGAAATTAGAGCTAGTCTTATAAAAAAAAGTAGCTTCCTCTATTATTGAGCCTGTAACTTATGTTCTCTCTTTGTCACTCAAAACAGATGTTGTACCAAGAGATCTCAAATTAGCTAAAGTAACTCCTTTGTTTAAGTCTGGGAATTCGCATTTATTTAATAATTATCGACCAATTTCAGTTCTACCTTTGTTTTCTAAAATACTGGAAAAACTAGTTTATAAAAGGATATTAAAACACTTTACAGAAAATTTGATCTTATGATCACCAGTATGGCTTCAAAGAGAACATGTCTACAGAAATGGCTCTTTTACAGTTTGTTGATAAACAACACTATTGGTATATTTTTAGATTTGTCAAAAGCATTCGACACAATAAATCATAATATTCTTTTAGTAAAAATGTGAAAATTATGGCATTAAACATATAGCCTTAAATTGGGTACAAAACTATTTGGATGAGAGAGAGAACAATTTGTTTATGTTAACAATCTGAGCTCAAGTAGGGGAAAACTATTATGCGGGGTACCGCAGGGGTCCATTTTGGGACCCCTATTATTTTTAATTTATATCAATGATTTAATATTTGTTTGTAAAAATGTTATGCCACTTATGTTTGCAGACGATACATGTCTTCTATTATCTCATTCTAACATTGACACATTGATAAGAGAAGCAAATGAAGAGCTACAAAACATTTCTAAATAGTTTAAAGTAAATCAACTCTCTCTTAATATACAAAAAACTAATTATATGATTTTTAGTACAAAAAATAAAGGAGATTGTCAGGACATAGAGGTATCAATTAATGGTTTAAAAATTAGTCAAGTGAACCAAATAAAATTTTTAGGTGTCATTGTTGACCAAAAACTAACCTGGAAATATCATATTCAACATGTTTGTAGAAAAATAATGAAATCTGTTGGTATATTGAGTAGAGTTCGCTCTTTAATTGATATTTTATGTATGAAAACATTATATTATAGTTTAATTTATCCCTACATTCTGTACTGTAATATTGTTTGGGGTGCAACATGCCAAACATATCTAAAATGTCTTCTTTTATGTTGTATTGTTTTTATGTTGTTATTTTCCTGCCTCGGGACTACAGGTGAAAATTAGCATTTATGCTACAACCTGGCTCATTTACATTCTGTACAGAAATGTTAGATTGTTCATTAATGTGCACTGTCCCGAATGAATAAATGAATGAATAAAAAAAAAAAAAGAAAAAAAAAAAAAAGATTTTATTAATACAAAATAAAATCTTAAAGAATTATGAGTAAATCAAATAGATTGTCATCATCTGCTCCGCTTTTCATAAAATATAACATTTTGACTATATTTAATGTTAATATCTATTGCATAAATATCTTTATGTACAAGTATGTGAATATGATAAATATTATGCCCAGATCTTTTATAAATTTTTTCATGTATTCTTCGGATGTTCATGCTTACTCCACAAGGGGCTGCAAAGACTTTTATCTTCCTTTTTGTAGAACTATGTTCAATCAATCTACATTGAAATACAGAGGGCCTTCCCTCAGGAATCATTTAGACCCCGCTTTAAAGATGAAAACCACTCTAAACTCTTTCAAAAGAGAGCTGAAAATAATGTTAATATATAATTTTTTTTTTTATTATTGTTATATTTAAATGCTTGATGTGTGATTGTATTGTCTTGTTTGATCATGTAACTTTATGTCCATTTAATGGAATTTTGGGGAGGTGGTCTCATAAGACCTCAGGGTCTTCTCACTCTCTCCTGCACAATATTTTCATTTCTTTTTTTCCCCTAT
This sequence comes from Danio jaintianensis, assembly GCA_903798115.1. Taxonomy (NCBI): domain Eukaryota; kingdom Metazoa; phylum Chordata; class Actinopteri; order Cypriniformes; family Danionidae; genus Danio; species Danio jaintianensis. The sequence goes on from CAIGQV010019101.1 coordinate 9,002,145, forward strand.
TTTATTGGATTTGTAAAGTTGTATTTTAAATGTTATATGTGCAAATAAACTTTCAACTTTCAACCCCCTAGTGAATTAGTCATCTGAAATTGACAACAAAACATACCCTAAGATACATATTTCAAATTTTAAAAAAATGTAGACAGCGTCCTCTAGTGGATTTGTCATCTGAAACGTACAACAAAACGTTCCCTATCTAACATATTTCAGATTCACAAAAATGTAGACAGTACCCTCTAGTGGATTTGTCATCTGAAATGTGCAACAAAATGTACCCTAAGATACGCATTTCAGATAAAAAAGTAGACAGCACCCTCTAGTGGCAGCAAAACGTACCCTTATTAACATTTCAGATTCGCAAAAAATGTAGACAGTGCCCTCTAGTGGATTTGTCATCTGAAACAAACAACAAAACATACACTAATTAACATATTTGAGATTTGCAAAAATGTAGACAGCGCCCACTAGTGGATTTGTCATCTGAAATGGACAACAAAACGTACCTTAAGATACGCATTTCAGATAAAAAAGTAGACAGCGCCCTCTAATGGATTTGTCATCTGAAACGTTCAACAAAACGTCCCATAATTAAAGCATTTCAGATTTGCAAAAGTGTAGACAGCGCCCTCTAGTGGATTTGTTATCTGAAATGTGCAACAAAATGTACCATAAGTAACATATTACAGATTCGCAAAAATGTAGACAGCACCCCCTAGTGAATTAGTCATCTGAAATTGACAACAAAACCTACCCTAAGATACACATTTCAGATAAAAAAGTAGACAGCACCCTCTAATGGATTTGTCATCTGAAACGTACAACACAACGTACACTAATTAACGCATTTCAGATTTGCAAAAGTGTAGACAGCGTCCTCAAGTGGATTTGTCATCAGAAGTTTGCTATCAAAAGTACCCGGAGCAATGTATTATACGTTTCACAAAAATGTAGGCTGACGCATGCACTTCCAATGAGACTGGGTTCGTCTTATTTCTTGTTTGTGTGTCTAGAACGTGTACTGATCAGCTCTAGATCTTCTTAACTGCTCTTTTGACTATTTCAGTGTGTGTTTGAATGAAGGGATTCGAAAAGGGCTTTAATTTGTTTGTGTTGACAGATGTTAGAAAGCACTCTAAATTGACAGCTGTATACAATCTGCAGCTCTCAGCACACACTCAGTTCTGCTCTTATCTCTGACGTTCACCCGAGTCCTTTAATACACAAGACTGTTCAAATAGACTAAAGCTTTTTAGTGGTAGAAACAAGCACAAGACAGACGCCTCGGTAATGACAAGTGGAAGAGCCTCAAGAATGCAAAGACAGATTGAAGTTTGCTGATTTTCAACAGTTCAGCTGTTAAAAGCAAAATACATGGTTTCATTTAAAGGGATAGTTCACCCAAAACTGAATACTCTGTCATCATTTAGTCACTCTTTGCTCGTCACAGACCTGTTTGAGCTTCAATTTTTCTGTTGAACACACACAAAAAAGGTATTTAGTAAAATGTTGGAAACCGGTAACTATTGACTTCCAGAGCATTTGTTTTTCCTACTAAGGAAGTATGTGTTTACTAGTTTTCAATTTCCATCATGATAATATCTTCTTTTGTGTTCTCATAATAGAAACCGCTTGAGGGTTAGTAAATAGTGAGTACGTTTTCATATTTGGGTAAACTATCCCTTTAAGGTAAGTCCTTTTTAAATAATATTGCATGAGGTTTTTGTTTTTGCTTCTGTTGCATACATTAATTAGGATTGACTATTTATCTGGTCAAAATAAGGAATAAATAGCTATGCGTCTTTTCTGTTAAAGCCGCAAAGAGGAAATGAGTGGGGATTTATTTAGTTTTGTTTGTTTTTCTGTTTTGTGTAAATCTATAAAAACGCTTATAAATAAACTATTTAAAAAACAATTCTCAGTGGTTTATTAGTTTTGTCTGTCTGTATGTTGGTGGCATTCTCCTAATTTTCATTATGTATATATTTCTACAACATCCAAAATAAACACGGTCAAACTGTGGACACAACCTGGGAATAAACCCTAAATTACATGTTTATTATTACAGAATTATAGTTAATCAAATTAAAAAAATGAATATATTCAACCCAGGATCATTCTGAAAACGTACCACTATAAATTTCTGAAGAGAGAAAAATATGTCCTAGGAGCTATGTTGTTTTGCTGTTTTTGTTTTTCGCAAATCCACCAAAGGCCGCTGTGTACGCTTTTTCAGATCTCTAATTTATTTCGCGAGTGCCATTCGCACCTGCTTTTCTAGTGTAAATTCACCAGAGGCCACTGTTGACTGACTGTCAACTGACTGAATGACTGACCGATCGACTGACCAATCGATTGACCCACCCTCCTCCTTCCCTAAACCCAACCAATAGTGTTTAAAAAGCACCGATTGACCCGCCCACCTCCTTCTCTAAACCCAACCAGTGTTTTCAACTGCAATCCAGAAAAATAAAAGCCCTTACGGCAGCCTGATTTTTACCACGTTTTCAGATTTTACCACATTCTCACCCTGTTATTTACTTTTTATTTTATTTTTTGCCTTTTGTCTTACCTGCTTTCTGGAACCATCCTTCACCGGACTCGAACCCCGTTGTTGCGTCAACTCCCCTCTGCGTCTCAAGTCACACCGTATAACAAATTGTTAAATATATGGCAACATATTCCAAACATGATGGATATGGGTTTTTTACTTGTGTATTAAAATGCATAAATCATTCCAAGTTGTTTTGCTTCTGTTAGAATCAATCAATCTATCAATCAATCAATGGGTAGCTGTTTCTTTTAACATATTATTGAAACATAATGTCTTGCCATTGTCTTATATTTACAAATGAAGTAAACATATTTAATGAAGAGTTTTGAAGTAAACTTTCTTAACTTTAATGTAATACTCAATCTACCCTGCATTTCTATAGTGCTTTATGCAACCCACATTATGTCAAACCAGCTTTACAGAGATGAACACGTCTTAGAAAGATCAGGTATGAAGTTTAATCAAGAACCCAACTAGAATTTTTCACTTGAAATTTTTTTTTTTAAAGATCTTGCAAATATGCTTGTTTGTTATTGCATTTTCTTTAAAAAAAAAACAGATCTGTGTCTGTCACGGCAGGTCTAAAATGGAAAATGTTGTTACAGGTTCATAGCGGTGTTTTTAAGAATATATATATATATATATATATATATAT
>CAIGQV010019101.1:9005750-9017205 GCA_903798115.1 Danio jaintianensis
TGAAAATTTCCTTGCTCTGTTAAACATCATTTGGGAAATATTTAAAAGAGACAAAAAATTCAAGGGGGGCAATTTGATTTTTTTTACTTCTATTTTCAGTTTTAAACAGTAATGGTACCATTTTACCTTTATTCGGCAACTAAACAGTAGTCCAACAGGTGGCGATGTTTGACATCAGAATGCCATTTGACCAATTTACAACATCTCGTTGAAAGGGACTAAGCCGAAAAGAAAATGAATGAATACAACATCTCGTTGAGTGCCATTCAAGACATAGAGCGGTTCTCTCAGTCACATTATTAGGCTAATTCATTTCACGCAATCCTGTTAAATGTATTGCAACAGTTTAAACAGTCTGGATGCAATAAAAAGAGTTTAAAATGAGTTTTAGATTTTAGTCTGAGTGTCTAGTTGCAGTCAAATAGGCTAATTTTCTTCTTTAAACGTAGCAATAGACTTTTTTATGAAAATATGATTCATTGTTCTTTTTTCTATTTTGTGTTTGACTTTTTACCTGTATTTATTGGTCATTCATTCAAGTATCTGTTGTATAATATCTATTGTTAAACTTAATTTTTGCTAAACTTTCACGTCAGTAAAATAAAACAAAACAAAGTGGCCTGCTAAATTAATTGATAACTAGTTTTATGTTATTCTTGTGATTTTTTTTAATAGAAGCTATAAAAAGTATGATACGTTTATGATAGAAGTATTAATACGATAAATATTATATAAAAATTAACATGAATGAAAAAAGTAAGCCTACTAATCAAAATTTCTTTATAAATGCCAATAAATACTAGTGCTTTCAAAGAACGGATCTTAATGGAACATTTTAAAAAGTCTTTTGCTTGATTTTGTTATTAGCAAAAAATTTGTTTATTCAGCATTTATTCCTTAAGACTGTAGTTTTATAGAAACAGTACCGATCCGCCCTATACGCCCAATATACCCCCCCAACACAATTCATTCATGTTGTTCCAACACAAATTGAATAAGTTGACAAATTTAAGTGGATTGAACATAAAACAACTAAGTTGTCCCCAAATCAATCTCGAGAACTGTGTTGTTTCGGCTCATTTTTAAATAAGTAGTTTGAACAAGCAGCAAAAAATATTATTAAAGTAAAGTGACAAGAGTCTGACTACCTTTTTATTTTAGTGCTGCAAACTGCAAAGCATGAATTTATGTGTTGTGCCCTGATAACTGTCCAGACTGGAGGTGGCACTGGACACTGTACTGATGTCCGTGTCGCTGTGCTCCTCCTCCAGCGGGACGCGCGCAGGATCCGGCGCAAAGTCCGAGTCACTGCACACATGAGCGGCGTCACGAGCCACCAGCTCGCGCGCGGCGGACACCACCTGGAAACCGTCCAAGAAAACTGAGAGAAACGCGGAGTTTATCGAGAAGAAACTATCATATGAAACCTTTACAAGCAGGGCGGTGATCCAAGGCAGGTGTCAGCGCGCGTCGCCGTCATCTGCTAACAATTTGGGCGCTCTTGTACGAGCCCAGGAACCCAAATCTCTGTTGAATAACCGCTACAAATAGCACTGTATTCATGCTTCGTTTACAGACTCAAACTGCAAGAGGAAATTGCGCCGTAAGTTTGCACAGCGCCTGCTTTGAAGTAGGTTGTAGTTGTAATTCGTTTTTGTTTAGGCACCACGTGAGTGGGATGAAACGGGCATTAAGTGGGCGCACCCGCGGGATATGATACCTGACACACTCTCAAACTTCAGCCAGAGCACCGGACCTTTTTGGTACGAGTTAAATCTCATGACTGTTGCACAGAAGAGCCGTGCGCGCGTCTGCAGAAAGGACACGCCATGCCATTGGTTTTAAACTGAGCGCATTGGACTTTTTGGTGTTTTTGGTTATAGTTTGATTGAGCTCTCCGTGGTTGGACTTTGAAGAGACTCCAGCATCACTGATCCCGGTGGGAATGATGGCTGTGTTGTGGGATGACCCGTTCACGTTGCTGTGGAGACGGACTCTTGTGTTTTCTCTTCTACTGCTCTTGATGGGTGTAGCGCGCACCTTTGGGGACGAAACCTTTAGTGGAGAGGTGATTATTTTATGTTACCAACTACTGCACATGTTTGGAGAACAAACTGGTTTTAATGTTCGAAACTGCCTTTTGGTTTGGTGAATGTGTTTGGTTTAAATTTGTATGACTTAAAAACAAAAACAAAAGAACAGTTAGCCTGTAATAATAACAATAATATCAGTATATACATCCACATAAAGACAGACATTTAATATTTTCAACAAGAACAAGTTATGAACAGTTTTGTAGTTATTACTAATAATAATAGTATATTTTGGTGTTTTTTTTTATTTATGTATGTTGACAACCTAAATTGTAACTAAAAACAAAAAAAAAATTGTTTACGTTTTGAAAAAGTTAACTTCTGAAAAATGTTTAAAAACAATAACATTATTGTCTTTGTGTGGTCTACAAAAAGACAAATTGGGAAATTGGTGACTGATTTTACCAATTGGTTGATGCTCTCTGAAATTTGCAAGATGAGAATTCATATTTTGTCATTTTCAAGAAAATTTTTGTCCACTACAATGGCTTTATTATGGTGATGATAAAAATGATGTTTGGAAGTAAGGCAATGTTCGTTTACATAGGTGAGTTGGCAAACAGTGAGCCAGATTACAATACAAAATACTTGTCTCTGCCTGGACATCAACCACTTGGTAAAATGAGAAATAGTGCTGTTTAACGATTAATTGCGACTAATCGCTTACAAAATGCACATTTGCATTTGCAGAAAAAAAATTTCATGTATATCCAAAAATCTATATAAATATTAATATATTTGACAAGTTTGACATATATACATGTATGTGTGTGCATTTATATATACATAATAAATATACACAGTACACACACATTATTATGTAAATAGAAACTTTTATTTTGTAAGAGATTAGTCATGATTAATCATTAAACAGCACTGATTTGGAGGAGCATATGGGCACAAGTTAATTCATGCTTGAGTGTGTAGTGTTTCTTCACAAAGAGAGATCGCCAACTGCTGTCCTGGCATGAATAATGCAGCGTTTTTAGTTGTTTTCACGGACCCCTGTGAAAGGGTTTGTTGATGTCTGTACACAAAATGTTTTTTTTTTTCTGTTTTATTACACTGTTGCTATGTAAACACACTATTATTTGCTTGTGCATTTCTTCTGAAGAGCAGAGTCTCGCGTCTGGTTTTAATGCAACAGCTGATTTAATCTGGAGGCTTGTTACCCACTGTATGGATTTCAGAGAGCAGATTAGAAAGCTGACATTTAGCTTTTATCTTAGCACACCAAAAAACACCACAATTCTTTCCTCTTAAAATCCTCCAGACAAACTTTGGGCTGCTTTTATTTTGAAGTGGTAGGAGGTATGAACAACTTGTAGTCTGTGTGGTTTGAGGTTTGCTAGTGGTGTGCCACCCTGTGTATGTGTGTGCTGCCATGGTCTAAACCCTGTCTTTGGTGGTCTGGCACTGTGCAAAGACACTGGCAGAAGCAAAAGAACTAAACCTCACTGGATTAATTGTTCTTGTCATTCATACTTATTTACCAATCTGGCAAAACAGAACATTCAGGTATCTGTCGCCATTGAAGACTTCAACTACAACACATACACTTAAATACACTTCATTGAACATGTACACATAGACATCACCTATATACTATATAACTGCAGGTTATATGTTTATATATAATAACTTTAACTGTTAAAAGCTATTAGTTACTAGTTAATTAGGTAAAGTTATTAGCAACTAATAAGGTTATGGTAACTAATAACCTTAACTTTTCCTGATTTGATTGTAATGCAATAATGTGCACCCTTTGTAAAGCATTAATTATTGTGAAAAACACTATATAAGTAAACTTGAGTTGAATTTTGGGTCCTAGATGGGAGAGTAGGTCCCAGATAATTAACATGATTAATCTGGAATCACCAAATAAAGCTGAATATCCTCCTCTGTGTTATAAATAAATTGATATTAAATTGAGCTGTTGTAACCTGCAGATTCTTCAAGACAAGGGATGCTTAACCTTATCTAGAAGATGATTTGGCTTTGTAGAATGGGTCATTGGGTTCTCAATGGTGGAGAGAAATAAGCGTAGAGACATTGGGACTTTCTGAATTTAGACATTATTAAGAGTGATATTGCTAGGGCTGTGTCCCACACACTTGGTTGTCACATACCCGTTTACATTGGTGCTTGAATTTCCTTAAACATTGGTGGTGTTTAAGACCAATCAGTGGTTGATTGGCCATTGACTGATTGGCCATTGTGTTCGCATGCTCAGATACAAGGACACTTTAGTGTTTTAAAGCCATCAGCAGATTGCTCATATGTCAGTTTATTGACAGATCTGCTGATGGACGTAGCTTTGAGATGTTCTATCTGTGTTTGCGCTTGGTGAAGAGTGGTAAACCAATGACCTTCACGGCCAATCACAGTCATATCTGTTGAGCACACGAACACAATGGCCAAACATCTGTGTTTAAGAAATTTCACACAATTTCTATTTATTTTTCAGAGGATCTCTGGATTTCTTGAACGATCTGATCTTCTGCATCACTGTTCTGTTCTTCAGGGGCTGGTCTCATGGTTTAACATCTACTGATTTCAATCTAGAACTTTATCTGAGGAATTCTAGCATTCACAAATGTTGAATGACAGCAGACAGGCCTGCACATGCCACAGTGGTAGAAGGATTTTTGGAGGATTAAGCGTGTTAAAGCATGGATTTTTGAGTATGGTGGAATAGCTGTAAGGACAAAGGCTCGGTTTCTAAAGTCTAAACCTTATAGAGTAGCGCATATTATAGTGCATGTATTCTCTTATACACAGTGTGTGAAGTACATTGGATTTGTGGTTATGAAGCTGACCCTCCATTTAAGGTCATGTTTTTCTATTATGCTGCAATGATCAGTATAAATCTACACCGTAATTACCATATTGACAGAAAATATGAACGTGACCTCAATCATTTTTGGTGACACGATGTATCGCCCATTATGCAGCTCCTCATGAATGCACACAGAGCTGAAAGCAAAAGGTGAAAAGAGGACATTTTTCAAGAAATTAAATGTGCTCCTGAGTATTACTGCCAGAATAAATCAAAAAGCACTTGATTTCAAAGCTGAAGTCCATACAGGTCTGGTGATAGTGAAATCATAATTCACTATTTAACCAGTATTTAACCATTAACAGTGTTTGCAGCCATTTAAGTAAACAAATACTTTTCACTGCTGTATATAGATGAACATCTTTTAATATTTGTCAGTTAGATTGACATTTAGACATTATGAAATCAGTATGATAATACTAAAACACTTTTTAGCCTTAAGTGTGATTGCGTTTATTCTACTTTCTGCATGTGTTATTAGTTTCATGTTGGTTGAACCATGTTAATACAGGCTAACTAATGAATAAATAAAATGTTCAACCCTTTGAATGGGTGTACTTGAGTATTAGTAACGTTATATAAAATGACAATTATTTTCTTAATCATTTCTGGGACAATATGTTGCACAGCAAACGTTGAATTTGAGATTATCAATAAAGAATATTCCATGTACTATAAATATTGTTTTGATATGCACATGAGACCTTCTCTCAAAAGTTTTGTGATCATGCATTGCACTAGGAATACGTAATGTAGTTGTTGTTATAGGATTATTGTTTGACGGTGTTCTGGGTTTCTTGTTATTATGTCATTGCAGTAGGTTAGTTGTTGTGTTCTGATGTTAAGATGTTATCTTTTTATGTTGTCACCATGCACAGGCTTTGCATGTCAAGGGCTGATGTCTGCAGTATATATGTACAAACTTCTGTTTTGAAATTATATCCCAGAAATCTTGGCTTTATAAGTTGATTGAAGGTTCATAAACATAGCTCACTGTCCATTTTTCAATATTAAAGGAACACTTTACTTCAACAGTTGAGTTTTAGCATTTTTGAATCCATTTAGCCAATCTGAATGGCACGAGCACTTTTAAATTAGCTTAGCTTAGCATAAAGCACTGAATCAGAGTAGCATCTCATTTTGATAATTAGGCTATTTAAAGCTTAACACTTCTTTTATTACAATGTGTTATGATATTTCCCTTGAAAGCATAATAATATGTACATAATATGTATGCGTAACATCATTGCACCTGCTGCAGCCATGGTAGCAAAGTTCCTTGATTATTATGCAGGAATAAGAGGATATTTCCTAGACATATCGACCTAGAAAATAACTTTTCATTTTCTGTTTGGTCTTAGTACGTGACGTAAATACAGAAGAGTCAAGTAATAAATACGAAAATGATCAAAATCCTTTTGTTGTGAGATGAACGGTCTGATCCAATTCAAGGATTTATGCTAAGCTAAGCTAAAAGTGCTCCCGCCAGGGCCAGAGATTGGCTGAAGGGATTCAACAATGGTAAAACTCAACTGTTTAACATTAGGAGAGTTGTAAAATGAGCCTATTTCCAAAAAAAAGTGTTGTTGTTTCTTTAACCTCAAATGTGTAGTTTCCCTGATGTGTTTATTTGGCTCTGTGACACACAAATAGTTTTTAGGACAGTTTTTTAAAACAGTAGTTGTGATAAATGTCTGAATGCATCAGATTGCATACATTTTTAGGTTTTCTAAAAAATTTCCTTTTTACATTGAGTGAAAAAAGAACAACAAATTCAAGCTCAAAGCTTGAGTCAATTCACCCTCAGCGCAAACTGTGTAGACTCTGGACTGAGGACAGGGAGTGTTGTGAATGTGTGTGTGGGTGTTGCTCAGAGAGCCTTTTGTCGTACATTTCTTTACAACACAATACTTCATAGAAAAGCATTTGCTTTCTCAAACAAAGATACGGTTTCAAAGTGGGGTTTTATGAACATATCAACAGCATGGACATGACAACAAGGTTTGTCATTAGTTACCTTACTGATAGCCTACCTTTTCTGTTTGCTTGACAATTCAAATGGAGTCCTTTCAGGATATGCCCTGTGTGTAGAGAAAAGCTGCAAGGAATGTTTAAATAGATGGAGAGTGTAGAGGTGTTGGCCCGCTCTTCCATGCTGCATGTGATCAGTGAATGCAACAGCTGTTTTCTAAATAGGCCACAAACAGAAACAGTTAAGGGACATTTAGGACTGCAGGGCTCTCAGGCAGCTGAGGCGCAACAATGAGACTTCTTGTGTTCAGCTGACTGTATTCAGAGGTGCTGGAGATAGAGAGACAGGAAGAGCTCATGGAGCCGACGGGGGTTTATGAGGACTGTACTTCATAGGAGCCGACTGTATCACTTCCTGCAACCTTATCTCTATCCTGCATTTAACCCCTGGAGTCCCGCTTTTTTCCCCCCTCATCCGTGGAATATCTGGCACGTCGCATCCTTGTGATTTTCCCACAAATCTCCTGGCGAGCTGTTTGTGTGGGGTCTGTGTGGGATAATGAATGTGATTGGACAGAGGAACCGCATTAACTGCTAATTGTATCCGTGTCTTTGCGGATTGTACATGTGCTTTTGACTGGTAGGTCTATTTCCTCTTATTAAGAACCAGGACCACCAGTGCAGTTAGTGCAAGGTCATCATGAGGGTAATGCAATAGATTTGATAGGCCTTGAGGCGGTCTACTGTATGGTCTTATTTTAATAGAAATAGACCATCATATGCAATCAGTTTGGATTACTCTTTACCTCTGTTCAGGATTCAAAACTTGATTCCATCATTCCAGACGGGTGTTCGGTTAATGTGACTTTCAGAAATAAGCAAAAAAACACTAGAGGTAAGCTAATGGCTGATATGTGATGCTGATTTTCTTTTTTTCCCTCTCTTCATCTGATAAAATGTAACAGTTAAATAATTAGACACGATACAGAAAATTGATACAAAAAACTTTTGGATGTAAAAAAATTATAACACAACATAAAATAAATGACATAATAAATTAACAACAGTAGTGTTACATACAGTAGCACCCAGCAGCATTTACCTGTATAGACAATGCTTACACATATAGGGTACAGGTTGTCTGCAGGGTCCTAAAAAGTCTTACATATGAACAAAAACTAAAGTTTTGGCCTTAAAAAGTCTTAAATTAACTGATATATTATGTTGTAGGTCTTAAATAATTTAAAACAGATCTTAATTTTCCATTGTCCGTGTAAAGTTACCCAATCGAGCCAACTTTCATCTGATCACCAAAATCCATCTCAATAAAACTTTTAACAAAAGTTAAATTTATTAACTCAATTTTTTAAAGTCTATGTATACAACTAGAGTTTGCTTCTTTTGACACAATATTTAAAATATGTGGCTAAGAATTAACAAAATTAAAATAACAAAAAAATAATAATAATGTTTTGGAGGGGACAATTAAAAATGTTTCCACTGGCCATTAGAATAAATGCTTAGTGTTATATAAGTGTAATAAGCGTAATAGTGTATATTAGTGTAAGAAGTCTGACATTTAATTCATAATGGTATTAAAAATGTCTTAAATTTGACTTGGTGAAACATGCAGACACCCTGGGGTATAAACTGGTGCATGTGATTGAAATATTTTTTTTTTCCTCAGGAAAAAGACCATAAATGAGGTTGGTGTCGTTATCTCATTCCCTTCGAGTGTATATGTACCTTAGCTTGTGTAACCTGCTTCTTTTTTTGCATTTTCAAATCAAGAATGTTTGACTCAAACGTTTATAAACAAAATTTAAGAGACAGTTGTTGTTAGAATACAATGTTGCTTCGAAATATGAAATTTAATCATAAGATTGTCAAACAGTTTTGTAGAATTTGATGTTTTCCCATTCAAAAAGATAGGAGCTTGCACTTGCATGCTCGAGAGGCGTTTTAAAGATGGCCACCAAGTGAAATGACCTGCCATAAAGGGACATTAGTGGTACTTCCATCTCCTCCTGAGAACTTATCATTTGAATATTTGATTTAGTTTAGCATTGCTGTTTCCATCGATTAAGGTTTATTGATTTACCCTGCTGGAAAATGAAATTGACAACTGATTGATGCTCATGATCCTTTGACCCTTCAGTCTAATTTCATAATTGCCTGCCATTGCCTAATGAAGATATAGTCCAAATGTGTTTTAAAAATCTATTTGTTGCTTTTATCTCCCTGTAAGAGCTGGACAGAGCTAAAATAGACGACGAAATGAAATTTATCATTGCATCCACAAATCAGTTACCCGAGACAGCAGAGCCAGAATCCCGTCTAGAGCACCAGTAACCCCATGCGTTTGAACTTATTTCACTGTATTTGACTCCTCCCCTCCTCCATCATGTTCTTTTTTCCTGTTGTCCTCTTAATCTTTTTCACTTGATCCGGTCCACTCGCTTTCCCTTCCCTCACTTAATGACCAAAAAATGGCATGCACCCAAGGCCCGGCAATAATAGCGCTAGTCGTTAGATTCTTGGCTGACATTGTTCTGGACACACACGCTCTCTCTCTCACACACTAAACCCAAGCCTTTTTCACGACGCGCTGTGAATCACAGGTTCTTGGAGGACGTGCTGTTGGCAGCGGCTCTCAAGGTCCCATTGAGCCAGCGGTTGGCACGGTGGCTGATGGGACAGAAAGATGGCTCTCCTTGCCTGCAAAGCCTTACTCAGTATGCATGTCATGGGATGTTGTGATGGTGGAATGGACGCTGAAGCACTTTAGACTTTAAAAGCAGGTTTATCTCATGTATCACCATCCATTCTGAAAGCATGCAAATGGGCGTCTGGTATTACATTTTTTTTGTTTCAATTAATTGTGGAAGCTTTTATATGTATATACCTTTTTTTGATTATCATTTTTCTTTCAAAATGTTTCAAAGTAAATAATACTTCAGAGTGTTTAAAAGAACCACAGCATACACTTAACCAACAGTAGCAAGAAATTACATAGAGTGATACATCTTCCATTTAAAACAATTATTTTAAGGCTTGGGCTATTTTACTACAATAAGTCTCAGTATGTATTCTAGCCCCATTAATCCTTGCAGTGCTGAATTCTAAACAAACGATATTGTGATAGGAGAGCAGCCAGAATCTTTTAAGGTCCATGTCAGGAGTGAACCATTGCTGTAAAATAGTTTTTTTTGCAGCAGTGAAGCCTGACATTAACAGTTTTTAGGATTTTGACCTACAAAATGATTACTTTAACAGGTATAGTAATCCAAAAATACTATATGTATTGCATTATTGTGTATACATGGTCAGAGTAAATAAATGCTTTAAACTAATTGAATAGCAAAAGGCTTATAAATTAATTGGTAACAGTAATATCTCATGAGTAAACGTTAATTAATGCATTCAAATCAACAGTGAGGAATAGCCAGATTATAGCTATATGTTAAAGTAAATTATTAAGCAACTGAATTTTTTTAGTTATTAACTCCATTTAATAAAATGATTATGGCTTTTAATTTAATGGGTTATTAGGCATTAGTTAAGAAATCAACATCATCTAACAGTATTAAATGCTTTTGAATTTGTCTTTTTGTTGACTAGTTAAATTAATTGATGTTAACAAATGGTAACTTACATAATCAGTTACATGTCGTAGGCCTGAATAACCTAAAAATGTTAATATCTGAAAATAAATCGCCTATTTAGTCTTCAAGCATTTGTTGCTGTGATAAACAACCAGTGCATTTACAACAATTTGAATATTCTTTAAAAAAAACAGCCTAAAAGATTAAATAATAATAATAATTCATTGTATTATGGCTAGGGTGCCAACAATATCGGTATTGTGCATGTTTATATTGTGTTTATTATGTATATTTAATAATTGAATATCGGCATATGTCTAAAAAGTTAAATAATAAATAATTATTCATGCTGTTTTGAAGCACCAACAATATCGATATTGTGCATGTTCGATATAAACACAATATATTGAATTATCGAATATCTGCATATGCCTAAAAGATTAAATAACAAATAATTATTCATGATATTTTTAAGTGACAACAATATTGATACTGTGCATGTTCAATATAAACGCAATATATTGAATTATTGAATATCGGCATATGCCTAAAAGATTAAATAATAAATAATTATTCATGCTATTTTGAAGTGCCAACAATATCAATACTGTGCATGTTCAATATCACATTATATTGAATTATTGAATATCGGCATATGCCTAAGATATTAAATACTAAGTAATTATTCATGGCATTTTGAAGTGCCAACAAAATCAATATTGTGCATGTTCAATATCACGATATATTGAGTTATTGAATATGTCGACGTGCAACAAATTTCAAGGAGAATTATTCCAGGTGCCGTTGACATAAGAAAGGAGCTTATAAAGCATGAAAGTAAGAACATTGTTGTCCTTTGTGAGCCAGTAAGCAGAACACCAGGGTAATGTCTTTGTCAAGCACACACACACACACACACACACACACACACACACACACACACACAC
>CAIGQV010019101.1:9022937-9082698 GCA_903798115.1 Danio jaintianensis
AGTGAATTGTTTATTGGAGACTCGCTCTGTTAACTGGAGACTTGTTCTGACTGGATCATTTGAATAAAGGAGTCATTGAATGGAGACTCATTCAGACTGGATAATTTGAATCAGTGAATTGTTTATTGGAGACTCGCTCTGTTAACTGGAGACTTGTTCGGACTGGGTCATTTGAATCAGTGATTTGTTAGTTGGAGACTCACTCTGACTGGATCATTTGAATCAGTGAGTTGTTAACTAGAGACTTGCTTTAATCTGATAATTTGAATCAGTGAGTTGTTAACTGGAGACTCGTTCTGACCGGATCATTTGAATCACTGAATTGTTAACTGGAGACTCGTTCTGACCGGATCATTTGAATCAGTGAATTTTAATTGGAGACTCACTTTGTCCAGATCATTTGAATCAGTGAGATGTTAACTGGAGACTCATTCTGATTGGATTGTTTGAATAAATGAGTCATTAACTGGGGACTCGTTTTGACTGGGTCATTTGAATCAGTGATTTGTTAACTGGAGACTTGCTCTAATCTGATCATTTGAATCAGTGAGTTGTGACTCATTCGGACTGGATTATTTATGGGGAGAAAGTGCAGTGTGACCACGGCTTTCCTCTGATTGGACAATTTGAATCTGTAAATTGTTAACTGGAGACTCACTCTGATTGGATTGTTTGAATGAATGAGTTGTTAACTGGAGACTTGCTCTAATGTGATCATTTGAATCAGTGAGTTGTGACTCATTTGGACTGGATTATTTGAATCAGTGTGTTGTTAACCGGAGACTCGCTCGGACCGGATCATTTGTATCAGTGAGTCATTAACTGTGGACTTATGCCGCAATCACACTAGAGTTTGAGCTTGGGAAATTCTGTCGTATGGCACTGCGAAAGGGGTGGGATTAAACAAGATGACTAGACATTAAAAAAAGCGAACGATTGGTCCATTTTTTAAATTTCTGTCCAGAGAGGTCATGTTTTGATCTTTGATTGGTCTCACGCAGTCACGTGATGCAATTTCACAGGTCAGAGTTCACCAAGCTTAAACTTTGCAATGCAGCGAACTGCGAAACTTGTCGCACAAGCTTGCGTTTCCGGTCTGCCGCATTCGCGTGCGTATGAATAGAGGTCTATGGGGAGAAAGTGCAGTGTGACCATGGCTTTCCTCTGATTGGATAATTTGTATCTGTGAATTGTTAACTGGAGACTCACTCTGATTGGATTGTTTGAATGAATGAGTTGTTAACTGGAGACTTGCTCTAATGTGATCATTCGAATCAGTGAATTGTTAACTGGAGTCTACGTACTACATCCGCCCTTTGTCAATTTTTCAAATACTATGGATTTTCCAATACCATGAATTCGGACATACTATTCAGTTCACATACTGTATTTAGCGTACTACATAGTATGGAAGTATGCGATTTCGGTCGCAGACTTGCTCTAATCTGATCATTTGAATCAGTGAATTGTTAACTAGAGAGTTGTTCTGACTGGATAATTTGAATCAGTGACTTAACTGGAGACTTGCTGTCAGTGGAGTATTTGACTGAACTAGTGAGTCGTTAACTGGAGACTCACTCTGACCAGATCACTTGAATTACAAAATTTATTGATTTCAGAACAGATGCAGTCAGATCACTCCAATTTATGAAAGAATTGCTAGTATTATTTGGTTAACACCCCTGGGCAGGTGATGATTTCTCCAGTATAAAATGCGTTTTACTGCACTAGATTTCAAAGCATTGTACTTTTTACTACATTTCAGAGATGCTGCAAAGTAAAAAGTAAAAGTTCCCAAAATAAAATGACTCTGATTAAGTTCTTGAGATATGCCCAGTAAGTACAGTATAATAAAATGAATGCCTGCTCACTGTGTCCACCACTTTTTTCCACCAGTGTTTAGACTTTCTTGTCAAAACTCTAAACTTCCTGATGAGACTCATTTCAGATTAATCTGGGAACCTAGGGAAGTCTCTGTCTGCTGTCCGTTTTTTCTCATGGATAGGTGAAACAATTGAGAAATCTGATTTCCTGACTTCTGTTTGGTGGCCACAGGCACCGGGTGGGCTTAACGGTGGGTGGTTTATTTACATCATTTGGGTTAATTACCACACTAATGATGATAAGCAGTAGCTGTAGTCACATTTAATGAACATCAGAGCCTCACATCCAGCTTTCACCGCCTTAAATGGTTTCTGTAGCTTTTTGGATTTGCCCACCGTCTCCAACACGAGAGGCAGATGTGTCGCTCTGCATGTTTCTGGCCTGAGGAAAAGCCCCGGGACATACTCTGCTTCTGAGGCCTGATAAACTGACTGGCCCAGCTGGTGCCGTCACCCCTCAATCTGTGCAAGAGTGTTCTCACACAGTCTGGGCTGGTATTAAGTGTCAGCTTATAACAGGTGTGACGCTCTTTCGGTCTGTGACAATATCGGCTTTCTCTTTCATTCTCATGGCAATGACAGACTGATGTTGCTTTCAATCGCTGTGGTCTTAAAGCGGTCACATCTTATTTTTAATGTCACTGTTATGAGTCTCAGTTTTAGTTTTGTTTTATGACTTTTAACCTTTTTTGTCTAATCCTAAAGGATACATTCACTGGTTTTAACTATCACTGTAAAAATGTATCTGCTAATTAACAGTTTCCCTGTTTTAAGTGTTTTCTGTTTAATTATGGTTGTGAATTGCATTATCGGATGTTGATTTCTGCCCTCTCGACTTTTGATGTTGAAAATTCAACTCTACAGTTTAACAAAGTGACTTTTATTGATGTTTTATTATTGATATAACGTAATAATATATGGACAAATAAGTTTGTAAAATAACAGAAAATGTACTGGCAGTTAATTAAAATGTTTTGGTAGCGTAATATACAACAGCAACCCAGACAATATATCACTTTAAACTATTCAAAATTATAATAAAAGTCACTTTTTCAAACGTTTAAAGGTTAAAAATTGTTGGAGGAAAAATTAAGGTCCCACAACGCAATTCAAAAGCATAAATAAATTGAAAAAAATGAAAATAAAAACATGAATCACAAAATACAGAAACTTACGCTAATTAACGGATATTTTTTACAGTGTTATCTTGTTTATGTAGGAATAAATCTGCAATGTGTACAGTCTGTGTCTCACTGTTGAGCAAAAATAAGCATCATTAGGCATATTTTTGATAGCGTCAGGATTTTTTTTACCTACAGTAACAACATTCTGTATTGAGATCAGATCAAAATCAAAAGTGTAGTATGCATTTTGTAGTTTCTGGCTGAAGGGAACGTCACTGCTCTCTTTATCTGTCTATATGTGTATTTACAGTACTCAGCATAAATGAGTATGGATATTTTTTATTGTCAGTGAATGTAGCCAATATATTTTGGTGCATTTGAACAAAACAGTTTTATTAAAGAGTTACAATATATACATTAAAAGAAGAGTTTGGTCACCTAAAAAGGAAGGAAGACAATCCATTTAAATTCAAATGAGTTATTGCAAACAAAAAAAACAACAACATTATTCTTTCACATTGAATATTAAGATCCCTAATGGGAGCACTCAAATTACATCATCGAAAACAATGGCGGCGCCCATTGTCCAAAATAAATGTGGATTTTTTTGAATAGCATAAATGTGTCGTGCATTTTCTGCATATTTCACAAACAGGCATCATTTACATTATATTAAGCCATGCATGTCATGATAGCCATGGTTCCCTTTAAATCACTTGGATTGTGAAACGTTAATAAACATGACTTATTTTAAAAAAAACTCACATCCCATAATTGTGGAAGATTTGATCCATATATAAACAAACATTTCAACAATTGCTTTATTTTTTATGTTTCGATAGTTTTTTCCATTGTATTAAAATTTTATGTAATATTTTGCCTTAACATATTCATTTAGATGTACTCATTTCTGGACTGTGGTCTTAAGGTTTTTTTTGTTAGATTAGTTTTAGTTTTTGCTTTGGTACTGACTAATCTAATGTATATGCACAAATATATTATTGTAAAGGCAACATGGTGGCTTAGTGGTTAGCACACACACATGGGCAATTTAGTTCATCCAATTTACTTATACCGCATGTCTTTGGATTGTGGGGGAAACTGGAGTACCTGGAGGAAACCCACGATAACACGGGGAGAACATGCAAACTCCACACAGAAATGCCAAGTGGCCCAGTCTGGACTTGAACCAGTGACCTTCTTGTTGTGAGACAGCAGTGCTAACCACTGAGCCACCACCACCCTCTTATGTTATCAGCAACTCTTAATTCCATTTGTCTGTTTAACTTTCAGTCATGGCTGCGGATGTATGGCTACCTCCCGCAGGCCAGCAGGCAGATGTCCACTATGCGCTCAGCTCAAATCCTATCCAACGCCATCAGTGACATGCAGCGCTTCTACGGGCTGGAGATCACCGGAGAGATGGACTCCGGCACCATAGAGTAAGAGACGCGCTCGCTCCATCACCTGAGCTAATGTTTCAGCTACAACCATCCCAAAGCATTTATTTTTCATGATGCACTTAAATCCCATTACACTTGAAATTGGACAGAAAAAAAGAGCTCACCTTATAGAGATGGAAAACCTTTAGGGAATATCGTGGGTTATTTATTGTCCAAACAACTCTTTTTTTAGGTGGAGAATGTTCATTATTAATATTGACATTACCTAATTTTCTTTAACTATTAATGTTGTCTGGCTGGTTTAAATGCAGGAGCTTTTTAATGATTAATTGTTACCCAAATATCATCCAAATATCATTAATTGTTACCCAAATATTTTTATGCTAATACACTTTTGGTTCTGGATTCTTTCCCCCATTTATTTTTCTCAAAGGTATTTTCTCCTATATGAGGAGAATCACAACAGTGCAAACATTGTTTTGAAGAAGTAATATAGATAAAGGTACACAACTGTATATTTAAAGGGATGGTTTACCCAGAAATGTGAATGTACTCACTATTTACTCGCCCTCAAGTGATTCCAAACCTTTATGTCTTTCTTTTTTTCTTTTGAACACAATATTTTGAAGAGAGCTGAAAACCTGTAACCATTAACTTCCATAATAGGAAAAACAAATACTATGGAAGTCAATGGTTTTCAGCTTTCTTCAAAATATCTTCTTTTTTGTTTAACAGAAAAAAAAAATCCTTAAGGTTTGAAACAGGGGTGAACAAATGATGATATTTGGGTGAAATATCCAGCTTTAATAAAGCAAATAACATCAATCCCATAAAGGATTGCAAACAGATCTCATTGTTGTAGTAGTTTGTTGTCAAACTTTGATTTTGGATTGAGAAAGTTGCTAGAGTACTCTGGTTTGTTATTAGACAAGCCTCATTTACATGTTTGAATACTTAGTAAGCTTTTCTAGCATGTTATAGCACTTAGCTAATTGTTACTAGCATGTAGCTACGGTAATAACTGCTAGCATGTGTAACATACAGGAAGTCTCAGTTGCTAGCTCCCTATGATGTTCTGATGATAAGATATTGTTGTTATTACATTTAAAAATATATATATATTGCTTTAAAATTATTGATAGGAAAACTACGAGTCTGATAAGTCTGAAAAGATAAATCAACAAACTCTAATGCAAAACACAGCTTTTGGCCACATTTGTAGCATTAAAGCCCTAGGAGGAGATTGAATTGGTCTAAGAAGTCAAAATAATCAGAGCCAGAAAAATATCAGATGAGTTCAACAAAACTATATACAGTCAGTGTTACGGTGAGACACTGGAAAACAAAGTTGCAGATCCACGTGCAGTTTATTAAAGAGTAGTCGTGCAGGCAATGGTCAATAACAGGGACAAACAGGAGCAGGTAATCCAAAACGTAGTCCGAATCAGGCGAATGGTCAGGACAGGTGGCGAGACAATGGAAACAATAAACTAGGCAAAGGGTCAAAACATGGCAAGACAAACAAGGAAAACCACTTTGTAATGCTACACGGGGTAAAACAATCTTCAGCCTGTGTGTGCAAGAGTGGTGTATAAATAGTCCAGGATATCAGTCCATAATGACCAGCTGTGTGTGAGTAATCAGGGATGATCCGGAACTGGTGTGTGAGTGAGGTGCCTGATGGGAAATGTAGTGCAGTTCGGTGGCAGAATTGTAGTTTGGGTGATAGTTAGTTTTTCCAGCGATCTGCAAGGACTAGATCACTGGCGTTTGTGTCAGTCAGCAACCTTGATTACTAGTTCTTAATAGGACTATTTTTAAAGATAATAATAGAAAGTAATAACTATAACATAACATTTTAGCATCGCAGACTGAATCTTTATAAATACATTCAGTGTATAAAATGTTATGAACATGTATATTATTAAATATGTCACTAATAACACTATTATAAAAGTATCTATAACTGTCATTATAATACAGTATAGGTTTGTTGTGTCATTATAGATACATTTATAGAATTGTTATGCTTGATTTATACAGTAAATAATTATAAACAGAGCTACTGTATAGCTCATTATGAACATGGGCTTCATAGAAAGTGTTACTGTATAGTTTTTTCCATTCTTGATACACTCAAAAAGTGACTTTTGCTGCTTGTTTAAACTAATTATTTAAAATAAGTTGATTCTTAAGTTTTTTTTTTGCGACAACTTAATTGTTTTCTGTTCAATCCACTTTATTTGTAAAAACAATTAAGTTAAATTAATTGATTTGTGTTGGGACAACATGAAGGAATTGTGTGAAACCCAGCATTTTTTTACAGTGTAAGCACAGACCCTCATACGTTCCTTTCTTTTTAGGGCCATGAAGAGACCCCGCTGTGGGGTCCCAGACAAGTTTGGGGCTCAAATCAAGACCAATGTACGACGGAAACGTTACGCCGTCACTGGCCACAAGTGGGACAAAACTCACATAACTTTCAGGTGGGTTTGAATCTGACTCTTCAATCCATATCCTCATTATTTTCAGGGATTTATAGATGTTCATTGGACCCCTTGTCATTCTTGTATCTGTCTTGATTGCAGTATCCAGAACTACACTCCTAAAATTGGGGAATACAACTCATATGAGGCCATCCGAAGAGCTTTCAGAGTGTGGGAGAAAGTGACGCCGCTCACATTTGATGAGATCCCTTTTCACGAGGTGAAATATGGTCGTCGGAAGGAGCCCGATATCATGATCTTCTTTGCATCTGGTTTTCACGGGGACAGCTCACCGTTTGATGGAGAGGGTGGTTTTCTGGCACATGCTTACTTCCCTGGTCCGGGGATGGGGGGAGATACTCATTTTGACTCGGATGAACCGTGGACCATTGGATCACAAAACCTACAAGGTGAGTCTTATGAGGTTTTTTATAACATAATATACAGAATTATTAGCCTCCTGTATGTTTTTTGTTTAATGGAAAGAAGATTTTTTCAACACATTTCTAAACATAATAGTTTTAATACCTAATTTCTAATATCTGATTTCTTTTATCTTTTCCATGATGACTCCATGATGTATCTTTTCCAGTACAAAATTTTTCACTTGATATTTTTCAAGATATTCAGCTTAAAGTGATATTTAAAGGCTTAACTAGGTTAATTAGGTTAACTAAGTTAGGGTAATTAGGCAAGTCATTGTATAACGATGGTTTGTTCTGTAGACAATCGAAAAAAATATTGCTTAAGAGGGCTAATAATATTGAACTTAAAATGTGTTTTTTTTTTTTTTACTTTTATTCTAGATGAAATTAAACAAATAACATTTTCTCCAGAAGAAAAAATATGATAGGAAATACTGTGAAAAATTCCTTCCTCTATTAAACATCATTTGGGAAATATTTTAAAAGAAAAAAAATCACAGGAAGTCTAATAATTTTGACTTCAACTGTAGGTAAATTATGTAATATTGGTTAACTTCTATGTTTAAATTATAGTATTTACAACACTGATCAAAGGTTTCTTTCTTATAGAAACCTTTCTTATATTCACCAAAGGTGCATTTATTTACTCAAAAACACAGTAAAAGCAGTAATGTGAAATATTATTACAATGTAAAACGACAATTTTCTACTATTTTAAAATGCTATTTGTTCTTGCAATGTTTTCAGCGTCATTATTCCATTCAGTGTCTCATGATCTTTCAGAAATCATTCTTAGAAGCTGATTTGGTGCTTATGAGAGATGTGTTAGTATATTATCATTGTTAAAATCAATTTACCTTTTTTTATAGTTTTTTATTATTTATTTATTTATTTATTTATTTATTTGGTAGAACACCAACAACTTTTTTTTCGTTTCACACTAATGATATTTACAGGGAAATATTATCAATGAATAAAGGGTCATTTTCATGCAACTCTTTGCACAACACCAAATAAATACCACAAAACAACTTAATGGTGTTTATGATTTGTAATTGAATACATTTGCCTCACCTTTCTATCTCTATACGGGCAACTTTTATGGTGTGGCCAGTTTGCTCGGTAGCTCACTTTGTACGGTGTTGTACTTGTGATTAAGAGTACTTAGGTTTGAGTCCGGTAAAGCATGGTTACACAAAAGAGATAAAAGCAATCAAGGTAAAACTATGTGATTGCAGTGAACTTTTCTCTTTTGTTTGCTTTTAAAAACACTTTTGGTTGTGTTTAGGAAAGTTTTTAAATCAGTGGTTTGCTAGCTGATCTGTATGACAAGCTCCACCTTCTCATGGCATGTACAAGACGGACGTGTATTTAAAACATACAACAAACGTACCCCAAGTAACGTATTTCAGATTTGCAAAAATTTAGACAGCACCCTCTAATGGATTTGTCCTCTGAAACATGCAACAAAACACACCCAGAGCAACGTATTTTACACAAAAATGTAGACTGATTTCCAATGAGCCAGGGCTGATATGTCATGATTTCACAGACCTTCAGAAAACCACCATACTCACTTATACTGGAGTCTATTGATTAAACCCTTAAACCCAAAATCTGCTGCAGACAGAAAAGAATAATGTCACTTTTGTTAGTCAGTTTTTGTTCACCCTAATTGCCTAATAACAGGCTTGTGCTCGCATTTACTATTGTGATCAGAAGTTTTTATGGTCTTGTGGAGGTGAGGGGCTTCATTAGAGACACATGGCTGATTCTGTGTGGCAGCATGTTGATGTATTGTGAGGGTCAGACGTGTGGAGACTAATTTACTAATTCAGAGAACCATGAAGTATGTAATGGACAAAAAGATATAGTGTGGTCCATCATCATTCATTCATTCATTCATTTTCTTTTCGGCTTAGTCCCTTTATTAATCTGGGGTCCCCAAAGCGGAATGAACCGCCAACTTATCCAGCATATGTTTTACACAGCGGATGCCCTTCCAGCTGCAAACCATCACTGGGAAACATCCACACACACACTCATTCACACACATACACTATGGACAATTTAGCCTACCCAGTTCACATGTCTTTGGACTTGTGGGAGAAACCGGAGCACCTGGAGGAATCCCACGCAAACACGGGGAGAACATGCAAACTCCACACAGAAATGCCAACTGACCCAGCCGAGGCTCGAACCAGAGACCTTCTTGCTGTGAGGCGATCGTGCTACCCACTGCGCCGTCCACAAAAAAGTATGTAAGTGAGGTTTATATATATATATATATATATATATATAAGAACACTGAATTTAACCTCATATGTAGGTTCATACCAAGGATTCATACTAAGAATAACTATAAATGTGACCCTGGACCATAAAATCGGTTATAAGTGTCTTTTTTTTTTTTTTTATTAAGATTTATACATCATCTGAATGTTTAATAAATAAACTTTCTGTTAATATGTGGTTTGTTAGGATTGCACAATATTAGGCTGAGATTACTCAGTTTCCCAGAACCGCAACCCAGTTCTGGGAAACACCCATATATTTCTGCATTCATACACACACTCATACACTACGGCCAATTTAGTTCACCCAATTCACCTATAGTGCATGTCTTTGGACTGTGGGGGAAACTGGAGCACCCGGAGGATGCACATTATTAATCAAATATATTTACAGTAGGGGGTGACACGGTGGCTCAGTGGTTAGCACTGATGGTCAGGGGTTGGGCCAGTTTGCATGTTCTCCCCGTGTTGGCATGGATTTCCTCCGGGTGCTCCGGTTTCCCCCACAGTCCAAAGACATGCGCTATAGGTGAATTGAATAAGCTAAATTGGCCTTAATGTATGTGTGTGAATGAGAGTGTATGGGTGTTTCCCAGTACGGGGTTGCGGCTGGAAGGGCATCCGCTGCGTAAAACATGTGCTGGATAAGTTGGCGGTTCATTACGCTTTGGCAACCCCTGATGAATAAAGGGACTAAGCCGAAGGAAAATGAATGGATGAATGAATGAATGAATGAATAAATGAATACTACTGTATGTATTTTTAGTTATTGTCAAAAATATACCTGTGTAGCTAAAATGGATAGTTCATCCAAAAATAAAATATTACTCCGTATTTACTACCATTTACTCACCCTCAAGTGGTTTCAACCTTTACAAGTTTCTTTATAAAGAAGAAAGCTGAAAACCTGTAACCGTTGACTTCCACAGTAGGAAAATCAAATACTATGGAAGTCAATGATTACAGGTTTTCAGCATTTTTCAAAATATCTTCTTTTGTGTTCACCCGAAAAAAGAAACAAGAAAAAGGGTGAGTAAATGATGACAGAATGGTCATTTTTGGGTGAATTATCAAGTCGTCCAGGGTCTCAAATATAAAGATTTAGTTTTAAAATTGCTCTAAAATTGCTGTAAAGTCACAACTCAACTATAAACAGATTGAGACAAAGGAATGATATAACTGAAATCGTTGGATGTTTTTTTCAACTAACGAACAATAAAACCATTGACAACAAATCAGAATCCATCATATATTAGCAAGCATTTTAAGCGACTGACGGACAAAACAACTTCAGCTCTTGCATATAATAAACAATGGGCCTTATTCATTTCATTCGACCATGTGTGCACAGAAATTTGCCTTCAAACGTTTTCTCAGTCATGATTCACCAAAATTTTGGTGCTTGTAAAAAGCTGCATTATATCTTAAGCTATGAGGTTTCTTTGCAAAGGCTAGTGAAAGGTCTGTAATCTGCATCTGCATTAAAAGTGTTTATTGTGTTTGTTAATGGTACACTTTGATCACAATAGTTCTTTAACCCTTTATCAGACAAAGAGCCATATATTGTCACTTTATTGCCACTGAATCCAATACAAAATAATTAAGTAATAAATAAATAAAAAAGTCTTGTAATAAACCCCAGTAACACTCAAGTCACAACAGTAACATGTCTAAAAATTTCATAACACAAAAACATCAAATAATTATCTTGTAAACTAGACTGTTTTGTCAAATAAAACATAAAACATAAAAAAAAACTTAATCTGGAAAGAGTACAGCCAACAAACAACTAGCGTGTGCATTTTGAACCAAGTGAGAGTAAATAATTTATGAGAAAGTTTCTGTAGTCTATATTTATCATTCGAAAAAGGCAACCCAGCACTGTAGCAGAGCTTGTTTACCGCTTTGAAAATGAATTACGTTGATCACTTTCATCATTCCAGACCACGTTTGTTCTGAAAAGATTTGCGTTCTGCGGAATGCTCAGATGTTTGCTTTCATCTCTTTAGCTTTTCTTCTTGCTCACTTGTTTGCTAAGATGAACAGCTAATCAGAGTTATCTCTCTCTCTCTATCTCTCTGCTCAAAGAACCAAAAAGCCAACGACACGGTCTGAATAGTGTCGACAATGTGGAACACACTGGAAAAACTGAGCTGGTAGATACTTTTTTGGTGGCTTGATTTTCCTGATTGTTAGCTTGGTGTGTTACAGCCCTAAAGCCCCCATGAAATTCAAATGGAACGTTTTTGGCTTTTATTTTATATATATTATACTTAGGGTTATATAAAATTGTGGTTCTCAACTGGTTTGGCCATGGGACCCATATTATGCCATAGTCATTAAGCTGAGACTCATTTATACAGTTGAAGGCAAGATTATTAGACCTCCTGTGAAGAATTTATTTATTCATTCATTTTCTTTTCGGCTTAATCCCTTTATTAATCTGGGGTCGCCACAGCGAAATGAACCACCAACTTATCCAGCAAATGTTTTATGCAGCGTATGCCCTTCCAGCTGCAACCCATCACTGGGAAACACCCATACACTCACAGTCCAAAGACATGCTCTATAGGTGAATTGGATAAGCTAAATTGTCTGTAGTGTATGTGTGTATGTCCTGGTCCTCCAGGTTGAGGGTTGAGCGTTGGGCTAACTACCCACCTCGTAAAAATTAGATGTTACGAAGCACCAACATGGTGTGGCTAAATATCAACTTCGATATAAATGGCCCTGGGAGTAAGTAAGTATATATCAAAACTAAAGTTATGCATCACAAAAACAAAAACACTGTCTGTGACCCACTCAAGATACTCTGTGACCCACTTTTGGGTCACGACCCATTCGTTGAAAAACACTGATTTATAAGATTCTGTCCTCCAAAACAATGACAAAATTTGCATTATAAAATATGCGTATTCAAAATTATAGTCTTTGTCATTTGACAAAATAGATCAATCTGCATTGCTCTGCACTTTAACTTCTCATCTAATTTTCTGTCCAATCAGATGCTCTCTAGAATCTGAATCTAAGATGTCAACGAATGATAAAAGGGGAGGAGCTGCTTAATGTGTCCTGCTCTGTCTTCCTGTTTCCATGGATATTATGCCAACACATTAAATAACGTTGCTTTTTTTGGGCACAAAGGATCACTCCACTTTTTTTTTTTTTTTTGAAAAAGGCTAATTTTACAGTACAAGTCTCCTAGATGGGCAGCACGGTGGCTCAGTGGGTAGCACTGTTGCCTCACAGCAAGAAAGTCGCTGGTTCAAGTCCCGGCTGGGCCAGTTGGTGTTTCTGTGTGGAGTTTGCATGTTCTCCCCGTGTTCGCGTGGGTTTCCTCCTGGTGCTCCGGTTTCCCCCACAATCCAAAGACATGCGGTATAAGTGAATTGGGTAAACAAAAATTGGCCGTAGTGTATGAGTGCGTGTCTGAATGTGAGTGTGAACACCCATAGTGTTTCTGCGTAAAGCATGTGCTGGAATAGTTGGCGGTTCATTCTGCTGTGGTGACCCCTGATAAATCGGAGACTAAGCCGAAGGAAAATGAATGAATGAAGTCTCCTAGATTTAGATAAACTAGATTTTGAATACATTCAGCCGATTTCTTGTTCTGGCGGGGTCACTTTTAGCTTAGCTTAGCATATTTAATTCAATCAGATTAGACCGTTAGCATTTAGTTTTGATAATTTTCCTATTTAAAGCTCCAGTCTTCTGTAGTTGCATTGTGTAATAAGACTGATGAAAAAGCAAAAGTTACCATTTATGGTTTAATTTGATTCAGTTAATTATTTTAAGCTAAGCTAAAAGTAACCCCGCCAGTAAAATAAATCGGCTGAATGGATTCACAAATGGTCCAAGTCATCTGTTTAACTCGGAGACTTGCAAAATGAGCCTATTTTTTTAAGTGGAGTGTTCCTTTAAGGAAACCTTTCAAATGATAATTTCCTCTAATACTGTCTTTCATTTCTACAGTTACTAGGAAAGGCCTCATTGTCTGAAAATGGGTTAAAGGTCAATCATATTTTTATGAATGAATGCGTCATGACACATTTGATAAATTACTGTCACACTGACTGCAGCATTCACTGAGAGAGCGCATAATGTAACTTCAAAAGGCCCCGGCATGTACAGCCTGTTTCCAAAGGTTTGTAACGTCTGGCTACAGGATCATCATTGTTAGCAGCGGTTGAACTTGCGGTCAGCGTGTCACAGCTGTAAGGAGAGATGTCTCCCATTCCTCACACAGGAGCATCTTTGAATGACGAGAGCGTTTTGTTTGAAAGCTGGCATTGATTGAACTGTCTGAAAGCATTAGGACAGCCAGTTTAGTACTTCTCTTATCTGCACACTTATTAGACCTAATGATGTTTCCTCTGTGGAAAAAAAAAATAGGATGAACGAGCAACATTACTGTCTGATGACTTCATAGAGCATTCATAGAGGTCTGCACTTGCTAATAATGAATAAGGGGAATTTTTTTCTTCTGAAATAAGTATTGCACTCTTTGGGTCACAGATCATTGTCACAGACACCAGTTGGAAAATGCAGACTGAACATGATTAAAATCAGTCACTGACTGAGTGCACTGTCATTGCAAGCATTCACATAAATTGCTGTAGTGTGTAGATCATTGTAAAATGTTTGCAAACTCGTTTCTAACTGATAATCCACGTTGAAAGGATGGAAGTATTACAAAACTTCCAATTTTTTAATACTTTTTTGTAATACTTTTGTACTTACAAAAAACTTACTAAAACTTACAAGTAAAATGCTAGTTTTTTTTAACTGCTTTGGCCATTTTATCAGCCACCATAATATCACAATGTATTAGGTCAGATTAACATGTCAAAATATTCATGTTTGAACTATTAATCTTAATATATAAAACAACACAGGCTCATGGTGATTACGTACCCCCGTATACATTTCTGGAGAGCGCGAATTATGTAGCCAGAGGTACGTATGGCTGCATTTTGTCTTTAAAACGAATGCTACGGGGCAGTGTGACGCCGCCGACGGCTTTCTTTTTGCGCAACCAGCTGACCGCTCTCCGTGTGGACGGCTTTTTTGCTGTTACTAGTTTGCCCAGTGGCTCCCCGCATACGCCGGCAGACTTGAAATGCAGAGAGAAGTTGACCGAGACGACGGGGTTCGAGTCCGGTCAATCGGTGCTTTTGAAAACACTATCGTTTGGGTTTAGGTAAGGAGGAGGTTGGGTCAATCGATCAGTCAGTCAGTCGACAGCGGCCTCTGGTGGATTTATGCGAGAACAGCAGGCGCGAATGGCAGATATTTGAGATATGAAAATGCATACACAGCAGCCTCTGGTGGATTTGCAAAAACTGCAAAAAAATGCACCTCCTGGGACATAATTTGTGCTTTCCAGAAATGTATACAGGGGTACGTATCCATAATGAGCCTGGGTTGATTTAAAATGAGCTGAAACAACACAATTCTTGAGTTTGAGGGGGACAACATAATTGTTTTATGTTCAATCCACCTAAATTTGTTAAAACAATTAAACTAACTTAATTCATGTTGTCTCAACACAAAACATTTTATACAGTGTAATTAACCAATTAAGTCTCCAATATGAACACCACTGCAAAAACAATGTTATATTATAAAAAAAAAAACTCTAAAAGCTTAAATAATAAATAACTAAATACAGTATTTTGCCCACGATATTGACATTGTGCATGTTCATTATCACGATAAATTGAATTAATGAATATCGAAGCACATGCCTACATTGTTTCAGAGTTTAAGATTATAATTATAAAACATACAGTTACAGTCAAAATTATTACCCTCCTGTAATTTTTTTTCTTTTTTCAAATATTTCCCAAAATGATGTTTAACAGAGCAAGATTTTTTTCCACAGTATTTCCTGTAATATTTTTTCTTCTGGAGAAAGTCTTATTTGTTTTATTTCAGCTAGAATAAAAGCTGTTTTTAATTTTTTTAAAAACCATTTATTTAATATTATTAGCCTCTATAATATTATTAGCCTATAAATTTTTTTTTCAATTGTCTACAGAACAAACCACTGTTATACAATGACTTGCCTAATTACACTAACTTACCCAGTTAACCTAATTAACCCAAATTGCACTTTAAGCTGAATACTAGTATCTTGAAAAATATCTAGTAAAATATTATGTACTGTCATCATGGCAAAGATAAAAGAAATCAGTTATTAGAAATGAGTTATTAAAACTATTATATTTAGAAATGTGTTGAAAAAATCCTCTTTCCGTTAAACAGAAATCGGGGAAAAAATATACATTGGGGCTAATAATTCTGACTTAGCTTAATTTCCTTATCTACTGGTGGGTTTGTTTAATGCACGCACTTAACTTTGCAGCAAATGTGATGTTGTAGTTGATATGCAGTATATCATGTGTCCTCAAGTCATAAAGTGCATCTGTGAGCGAATGAAGATAAATAAACTGTTGTATCAGACATTCTTCACTAGTGACCTCAGTAAATCAGCTCCGTCTCCTCACTGCTGACCATTAGCTTTCTCTTACACCCGAGCATGTGATATTTAATCTGTGTATCCCTCAGGTAATGATCTGTTCCTGGTAGCAGTTCATGAGCTGGGCCATGCCCTTGGACTGGAACACTCCAATAATCCTTTGGCCATCATGGCACCTTTCTACCAGTGGATGGACACGGAAAACTTCGAGCTGCCTGAGGATGATCTGCGTGGAGTCCAGCAGATTTACGGTAACCTGATAAATTTGGTCTGAGCCTCATAACTCATTCGGGTCTAAAAATGTGTAGTTTTGAGTTTTGAAGTTTTTTTACAATTATTTTTTTAAAGAAATCGTTTTGTACTCCGATACATTTGAAGACCAAATTATTAGCCCTCCTGTAAAATATTAATTCTTTTTCAAATATTTCCCAAGTGATGTTTAATTTTTCACAGTATTCTTTTACTTTGGCTGAAATTTATATATATGTATATCAGCAAGAAGGTCGCTGGTTCGAGTGCCGGCTTGACCAGTTGGCATTTCTGTGTGGAGTATGCATGTTCTCCCCATGTTGGCGTGGGTTTCCTCCGGTTTCGCGTACAGTCGAAAGACATGCGGTACAGGTGAATTGAATAAACTAAATTGGCCGTAGTGTATGAGTGAATGCGAGAGTGTATGGGTGTTTCCCAGTACTGGATTGTAGCTGGAAGGGCATCCGCTGTGTAAAACATATGCTGGATAAGTTGGCGGTTCATTCTGCTGCGGCGACCCCTGATGAATAAAGGGACTAAGCCGAAGGAAAATGACTGAATGAATATATATAGATGTACACCCTACTTTGAAAATGAATATTTTTTTTCAATGAATATAGCTAATATATTTTGGTGCATTTGAACAAAACAGATTTATTAAACTGATATATTTATTAAAACAATATTTTAGTCACCGAACACATTTTAGAAATCGAAAGATTATATATTTAAATGTATGCGATATATTGAAAACAAATTACAAACTACAAAATTTCAACAAAATGTTTTTTTTTCTTTTTACATTTTTTATTGAATATTTTTCCCTATCATATACATTTGGGTGTACAAATTTTGGACCATTATCATAAGTTATTTTGTTAGATTAGCTCCAGATTGGCATCTAATGTATATGCACAGATTTATATATATATATATTTTTATTATTTTTTCTTTTTTTCTTTCTTTGTTTGTTTTCGATTGGCTACAAAATAAAACACTGTTGTCCAATAACTTTCTTTGTTATTAACGTAGTTAAGCCTTTAAATTGCACTTGGAGCTGAAAACTAGTATTTTGTAAAATAACTAGTATATATGTCATCATAGCAAAGACAATTAGTTATTAGAAATGAGTTATTAAAAATATTATGCTTAAAAGTGTGTTACATTTTTTTCTCTAGTGAAACTGCACTTAATATTAAAAAAATTATATTTGATTTTGTTTAATGTTTGTCTAATATTATTATTTGAACCACAGGAAGGCTAATAATTTTGTCTTCAACTTGTAAAATACATTTAGCCGTTTCCTCGTATCGCACACATTTTTAGGGCTGAACATTGTTGATAAACTTATACATGTGTGCATTCTGTCAAACTACTGCAGCATGAAAACTTTAAATTTTTCATCCAACATTGAAATTCTACTGATAAAATTCAAAACATTTTGTTACATTTTCACACTGACAGTATAAAAGAAAATTATTGCTGCCTTAAATAGTTTAGTTGAATCAAATGAACTTTTCTAGTCATCTCAACTCACATCAATCAAACTGACTAAAGATATTAAGTTATGTCCAATCAGCTAAGTTAACTGAAGGAAGTTAAGGAATTGTGTGGACCCCAGAATTTTTTACAGTGTACATTAAATACGAGTGTTTTTAAAAGAATGATTCTACAGGACCTGGAAGGCAAAATTATACAGATTTTGAATGTATTGATGCATTATGAGGGCTAAAAGAGTCTGAAGAAGTGTTTAGTCAAACCTATGGCATAGTGTTAGATACACTGATACATTGTGCATTTGTTCAGGTCTGGTGCTTTTCATTTTCAAACCCTGTTCATTGTTTGTCTCCTTATCAGCTGCTTTATCATCAGTAAGAACCGGCTGAAAATGTTTATAGGTTTACAGCTTTAGATTTTGTTTTGTTAGCTGTTAGTTTCCTGGTTAATGTGGTTATTATAAACACGTGCTGTTGTAGAACATTTATTTTGTTTGCTTAAATGCAGTAAGCAGTTTTTTAGGGAGTAGGTCGGTTTACTTTGCCTGACCGTTTTCCTTTGAAATAATCTGGTCTTTGTGGACTTAGTAATGTTTATTTAAGTTTGGCATGAGGGAGATAAAGCTGTGAGGGAGCACTAGAGTCATTTTACATGAAGCTTTGATCGTGTCATTGCAGTTTATTTATTATTGCACTTATTATTTGCGGTGAAGACTGGCACCATTGTTATTGAGCATACTTTGTTGATCGTATTGATAATGAAAAAAAATAAAATTTGGTATTTTATGATAGTCAAACTCCTTTTCTTCCAAATTCTCATTGTTTTATTATAAGTTTTAATAGAATTGTTCTTATTATAATTACTCATAATACATAATGACTGTATTTTATGAATACTTTTTTTTATTAAATGTGCATAATTTAAATATGTACAATTAAATTACAATTTTACTTAATTTAATTTAAAACTGTACAATTTAATTTTTTATTTAATTTTTAATTTAATTTTTAATTAAATTTTTATTAAATTTTTTATCTATTTTTTTTTTTTCATTTCATTTAATTAAAAGATGTACAATTTAATAATGTGCATTCATTCATTCATTTTCTTTTCGGCTTAGTCCCTTTATTAATCTGGGGTCGCCACAGCGGAATGAACCGCCAACTTATCCAGCATATGTTTTACGCAGCGGATGCCCTTCCAGCTGCAACCCATCACTGGGAAACATCGATACACACTCATAAACTACGGACAATTTAGCTTACCCAATTCACCTTTAGCGCATGTCTTTGGAATTGTGGGGGAGGCTTAGTCTCCGATTTATCAGGGGTCACCACAGCAGAATGAACCGCCAACTATTCTAGCACATGCTTTACGCAGAAACACCCATACACACTCACATTCAGACACACACTCATAAACTATGGCCACTTTTTGTTTACCCAATTCACTTATACCGCATGTCTTTGGATTGTGGGGGAAACTGGAGCACCAGGAGGAAACCCACGCCAACACGGGGAGAACATGCAAACTCCACACAGAAACACCAACTGACCCAGCCGAGGCTCGAACCAGTGACCTTCTTGCTGTGAGGCGAACGTGCTACCCACTGCGCCAACGTGCAGCCTTAATAATGTGCAATTTATGTGTTATAATTTAATTTAATTCATTTAATTTAAAGATGTACAATTTAATTTAATTTAATTTAATTTAATTTAATTTAATTCTAAAACTATATAAAACGTAAAAGTTTGCCAGAATATAACCGCAAACCCAGTCATAAGTGTACATTTTTTTAAATGGAGCTTTTTACATAATCTAAAAGCTAATAAGTAAGCTTTCCATTGATTTATGGTTTGTTGGGATAGGACAATATTTGGCCGATATACAACTATTTGGAAATCTGGAATCTGAGCATTCATAACAAAAACTAAATACTGAGAAAATGGTCTTAAAAGTTGTTTAAATTAGGTGCTTAACAATGCATATTATTAATCAAAAGTCAAGTTTTGATATATTTACACTAGATATGATCTTTGCTTAATATTGTAATGATCTTTGGCTTAAAAATGACAATGTATCTTCAGTTATTGGCAAATATGTACCTAATATATTAATGATTTTTGGCTTAAAAATGACAATGTATCTTTAGCTAATGGCAAAAATGTACCAAATATTGTAATGATTTTTGGCATAAAAATTACAATGTATCTTGTATATTGCTATTGTCAAATGTACACCTGTGCAACTTAAGTCTTGTTTTGTCGTCAAGGATCACTAATGCTACGTCTTTTATTACTGCAAATTCTAAAGTAATTTGTTCCACTCTTTCTCGTAGGACCCCCGAGCAGCTCTCCGACCCAGGCTCTGCCCACTGTGACCCCCCGACGTCCGGCTCAGCCAGACCCCAAAGCTCCCAATCCTCCTAAAAGTCCTCCGGGAGCACCTCCTCGACGGCCGGACAGGCCTCGTACCACCGACCGCCCGGATCACTATGGCCCCAACATCTGTGAGGGCAATTTCGACACTGTCACCATGCTCAGGGGAGAGATGTTTGTTTTTAAGGTGAGACCCTCACTATCTAAAAACTTGTTTAGTTTCATTACTTTACAGGACTGTCGATTTAAAGGCATAGTATGTCATTTTTGCCACTAGTGGGCACGTATTCACAACAAACAAAGACGTAGTTTGATTATGAGTGTGGAATGATGGGAGTTGTGGTTTTCATTACGTCCATAATCACAGCTGTGATCATTTGAAGAAGAAGCAGCACTGTTTTATTATACTAAATAGATTTTAGGCTTCTGTTATAAAGCTGCTTTGTGGAGTCTAATAAAACACACAACATATTAAAGCTTCTTTATATTTCCCTGTTTTCTATAATACCAAACATGAAATTGAGGGTGTATGACATCATATTATTATGGCCACACAGGACACAGTCTGTCTCAATAGTTGTAATTGCTTATTTCTCTGGATTTGAACATTGTTTGAAACATTTGGCATAATGTAAGTGTATATGTCAGCAAATATATAACACTGTTCTAGTGGTTTTTAGATATTTTAATGAACAAATCTTACATATTGTGCCTTTACTGCATACATTTAATTAATCAGTTATGAATAAAAGCCCTCAGATTTGTATCTTAAATTTGATACAGATGATGATTGGTGAGGAATGATGCAGGGCAGCAACTAAAATGCAAGATATTGGGGCAAATATGTGTTGTATGAGTTTTTCTTTCTCTCATATTTGTGTCATATGATATAGTTAAGCAATATCACATGAGGAACAAGTACAGTATCACACAAGGGATGTTTATGTCCTGCACAGCACGAGTGCAAACAGGATACTGGAGCTACAGTAAATGATTCAATGAACCAATGAGCTATTCATATACTTCATTGCTGAATAAAAATATTCGTTCAAATGAATCAAATAAATAAATAACTCAGAGACCGACTGTCTAGATATGTACACTATACCTTCTGGCTGTTTTAGTTTCTTGTTAATTTCATTAAACAAAATGTCATATTTTTACAATAGTTAAAAATGTAATTTACTAGTTTACCCCCAAAATTACATGATTCATCATCCATCATCATCATAAAAGTATTTCTTTTTTTGTAAATGTCTACTGGACACTTTTTATATTTACAGTAACAGTAATGACTAAAACTTTTGATAACACTTTAGTTCACACTATGAAGTACTGGCTTATTACCTGCCTACACTCCAGAAAAAAACTCATTGGATGAACTCAATTTAATTGAGTGCAGGATTTCCATCCAATAAATTTGTTTAGCACTAACTAAAAAAAAACTATTTACACAATTAAATGCAATTGAGTTGGTCCAGCATGATTTTATCAAATAAAAGTCTAAATACATTTGTATTTTTATTTAACTTAAACTCAAAGGACTGATAATATCATGTATGTCTATTATGTGTCGTACATTTCGAAGTCTCTTAGTTTTATTTGAGGTTATCCTAAATGAACTAAAAAGTTAACTTAATGGTTTACAAATTGAAGTGGACTGACCATAAAACAAATAAACTGTCCAAAAAAATGACAAGAATAGTGTTGTTTCAGCTCATTTTAAACAGGTACTGTAGTTTGAACAAGCAGCAGTAATAATTTTTTTGAGTGTATTATTAAGATATCAACTATTTATTAGTAGCTATAAAGTATGATCTTATTTTACATCCCTATACACAAAAACCTAAAAGTCTTAGTTAATGGTTTGTTAATAAAATTAATTGAGTTTTAAAAATAAAGTGTTACGAAAATTTTTATTTGGGGATAATTTCATAGTCAAACAGAATTCCCACAGGTCACTGAATTTCTGGAGTATCATAGAACTTTAAAAAGTCCATTCCAGACATTTCAGAATTTTTTTCCATTTATTTTATCCATTTAATTTTTTGCATTGTTTCACGTCTGTTATTATGGTTTGGTTTCGCATAGTTTTTCAGCTCCATTTTATTCCTTACATGCTCATCAAGTGGCAATCATTTAAGTCAAATGCAGCCACCAGACTGTACCTGTTAATTAAGGCTGACATATCAGGATAATATTCATTTTAACAGCTTTGGCTTAAAAATGAATACTTCAAAGACTGGGTGTTAAAAAAAGTAAAATGTAAAGTTTCAAAACTACTATCAAGCTATCAAATGTGGGAAAAAGAGCACTTCGCAGCCATGCAAACAGTAACTAATGATGACTTTGACAACAAGGGGTTGGATCCAAATGCAGCTTTATTAAAGATTAGTCTGGCAGGCAAGGTTAATACAGGAGCAAATGGTAGCATAAGGGTAATCAAAAAGAACAGTCATGGTAACAGGTAAAGAGGTCGAGGCAAGCGTCAAAGCAAACATAAACAGTAAGCAAACACGGCAATACAACACAGGTAAACTCTTCGCAATTCTTGTTGGTGATGAACAGCAGCTGTGTTTATGTAATCAGGAGGTGAGCAGAAACTGGTGTGTGACTGCAGGGCGAAATGGGATATGTAGTTTGGTTCAGTGGCAGATGTGATATGATGTGTGACACATTAGGGGCACTTAACTTGGTGACCATAACAGTAACTATCCATTGTTGTTCTTATAGTGTTTATTCAAGTCCTGCAAAATCATATTCAAGCTAAAACCATTTTAATATTATGCAAAGTACAACAGCGGCCTCTTTTTATGTTCATTATAGGTCATGGTAATTCAGCTTTTGAGTCAATGAGCGTCAGAGAATTGATATTTGGCTTAAATATTTGGGGAACCCTGGTCAAATGTAATAAATTTTCTATTTAATTGATAAATCATTATTTTAATCCATTGATGGTCCTATTTTGCAGTAATGGAAACTGCTATCTGCTAATGTTTGTGTGAAATTTGTGTCCAACATGTTTTGGAGAGGCTTCGTTGGATTCACTCCACCACTAAATAGTGAAAAAACAAGTTGAGTTCCAGGTGAAAGCACTGACACACAGGTGAAGGCCTGCTGTGCTCGGCCTGCTCTCAATCAGGCTTTGTTGGGCAATGGGCCGTTAAAAACCCCAGCGCCGCTCTTTGTTATGGGGCAGAGCTCCATAAAGAGGAAAGGAGTCATGTTTTTGAGTCTGGAGTTGATCAAGAGATTCCTCAGACTTCATCTCCTTTTGCCAGTGTTGCGGTTTTGTGGTCGAGTCACGTCATGTGATTTGCTGTTGGATAAAAGAAGTGCTCTCTGTTGCGGAGGATCTTTAGTTCCTGAAAAACACCACTGCATTATATGATCTTTCGCTTTCTGTCCATTAGATGAAGTAGGTGCATTATTTTGATTTAGTCTTGCTGGTGAAAATCGAAGGAAGGAATTTTTGGAATATGGAAGACTGAAGAGATATTCATACATGGAAATGCGTGACTAAACAATTTTTATACATGAAAATAAAACCTAATGATGTCATTTAGGAAACATGACAGTGCTGTGGTTAGCCATGTGGATGTAATTAATAGTATCAGAATTTAATCCTTTTTTTTCCCAGAAAGCTGTTTTGATGATATTGTTTTACTATTACTATTGTAATTTAAAAAATTATATCAAATTTTTTATATATAATTTAATATATAATATAGGCTGGTAGAATATAATACACTAAAATGAATCTTAGTATTAGTTTTAAGTTGAATCAAATAACCTTATGAGTCATTTTAACTTAAATTACATTAAACAATTTTTAAGCAGCTTGTAGAACTTAAAATAATTAAGTTAAAACATGATTAACTTCATTTAATAAGTTATGATGACGATTCATTCTGCTGTGGCGACCCCTGGTAAAAGCAGGGAATAAACCGAAGAAAAGCGAGTGACTGAATAAACATATATACAAACATATGTTGTCATGACTTGTTGATCATATTGAACTTATTGCCATATCATAAAATCACATTAAATTGACTTATAACATCAAGTAGAATCTTGTATAACTTAAACTTACTTTAGGAAACTTACTTTAGGAACTACAAAAATTGGTCAAAATTTGTTTATTTTGATCACATTTTTGTAATTGTTATTATTATTATAAATGGCGACACAGTGGCTCAGTGGTTAGCACTGTCGCCTCACAGCAAGACGGTCACTGGTTTGAGTCTAGGCTGGGTCAGTTAGCATTTCTGTGTGGAGTTTGCATGTTCTCCCCGTGTTCGCGTGTTTCCTCCGGGTGCTCCGGTTTCCCCCACAGTTCAAAGACATGCGATAGGTGAATTGAATAAACTAAATTGCCCGATGTGTGTCTGGATGTTTCCCAGTACTGGGTTGCAGCTGGAAGGGCATCCGCTGTGTAAAACATATGCCGGATAAATTGCTGTGGCGACCCCTGATGAATTAAGGGACTAAGCTGAGTGAATGAATGAATTATTGTAAATGTTGAAAACAGTTATGGTGTTTTTATCAATGAATAATTGAAGAAGAAAGAAAATACAGCATTTATTTGAAATAAAAATGACATTATAAATGTGTAAAACTATTATTTAATTCTTTTAATGTCACTCTTGATCAATTATATGTATCATTGCTAAATAAACAATTTCATTAACTTTTGCATGGAAATATATCACATTTTCTATAAACAAAAAAATATTAAGCAGCAATAACTATTATAACCTTACTACAACCTTGTACTAATGGTGAGCAAGGGGAAAGCTTACTGGGCTTACTGTACAGTATTTAAGTAAATCTGAATGTGTTTTTTCAACAGGTGTTACTGTTTAACAGTTCTCAGTAGTTACTGTAAGTTATCCATTAGACAGCAATCAGATGCCCTTGAGTGAAGGGCCACCAAGCAGTAATCTACAGTACATGTCCTGTGTATAATATAAAAAACCAGGATTGTGCCTTTCTCTCTATGTAAAAAAACAACAAGTTTCTTCATGACTGTTTTCATTTATGTAAAAACAAGGTGTGTGCTTCATTCTCTCAGTGTGTGTGTGTGTGTGGTGCTTTTGTTGAGGAGTGTGTAGGGAGAAAGCGGGATAAATTTAGAGTGTGCTGGCCACAGAATCAGCTCTGGTTTTAATTTGGGCTTGGTTTGGAACACTCTGACTGAGTGTAAAGGATACAGTGTGTGTATGTGTGTGTGTACATGTCATTTACACGATTTGTTTGCCTTCATCTGTATAGAATGTATTCTGATTAGTTTGTGTTAGCAAGCTTTTATTAAAACTGAAGCTCATATTAAGGGTCAGGGCTTGTAAATAATAAAAGTGTCATGACATGAATAATATTTTATGTTTCTTGATGTCACTAATAATGTCAATACATTTTTATGTAATTTCTAAAATATTTTTTGGCTAAATACACTAACAATTTGGAAACATTCTTTTATTTTGTAAAAAAGCTCTTTTGCTCATCGAGGCTGTCACATCATCCTTCAGATATTATTGTTATATGCTGATTTGGTGCTCTGTTATGATCAGTTATTATTGGGTTCATGTCATGTTATTGTCAGTGATGAAAACATTGGTTTTGCTTTGTGAAAAAAAGCACTTTTTAGCAGTTCTGGGCAAAGATTAATCACAACTAATCACATCCAAAATAAAAGTTTGTTTTGACATAATATATGTGTGTGTATTATACTGTATATATTTATCATGTATATGTGATCCACACACATACATAAAAACAAAACTATACAAAACAATGTTGTTACGTACACCTTACTAATGGGCCCAAAGTGTGACAACTAAATATCCTCCACACCATTGCACCACCACCACCAGAGCAGGATGGATCCATGCTTTCATGTTGTTGATGCCAAACTCTGACCCTACCATCCGAATGTCGCAGCAAAAATAGAGACTCATCAGACCAGGCTTTTCCAATCTTCTATTGTCCAATTTTGGTGAGTCTGTGCGAACTGTAGTCTCAGTTTCCTGTTCTTAGCTGACAGGAGTGGCACCCCGTGTGCTCTTCTTCTGCTGTAGCCCATCTGCCTCAAGGTTGAACGTGTTGTGCGTTCAGAGATGCTCTTCTGCATACCTCGGTTGTAACGAGTGGTTATTTGAGTTACTGTTGCCTTTATATCAGCTGGAACCAGTCTGCCCATTCTTCTCTGACCTCTGGCATCAACAAGGCATTTGCACCCACAGAACTGCCGCTCACTGGATATTTTCTCTTTTTCGGACCATTCTCTGTAAACCCTAGAGATGGTTATGCGTGAAAATCCCAGTAGATCAGCAGTTTCTGAAATACTCAGACCAGCCTATCTGGCGCCAACAACCATGCCATGTTCAAAGTCACTTAAATGACCTTTCTTCCCCATTCTGATGCTCGGTTTGAACTGCAGCAGATCGCATTGACCATGTCTACATGCCTAAATGCATTGAGTTGAATACATGGAATGCATCTATTAAAATTTGAAGTCTTTGATCTTAGGGGATTGGAACGACATGAGGGCGAGTAATTAATAACCAAGTTTTCATTTTTGGGTGAACTAACCCTCAAAATGCTGTAATCTGATTATCTTCCAATTAATTGTTGATGGTTAGGAGAATGTTTGGGGAAGTTTGTAGGCTTAGAAGTCTAGAAAAAAAAAACCTTTTTTTATCTGGAGGAGCACCAGAAACCCTCCTAATCTTGGCAGTACACATATCAGCTGAGGGTTGAGGGACTGCTAATAAACCTGAGCACCATTAGGACAGAAATACACACGCATCATCGTCCAGCCGCTGATTCATCTCTTATTGTCTCCTCAGGGTCGCTGGTTCTGGAGAGTGCGGAGGAACAGAGTGCTGGATAATTACCCCATGCCTATCGGACACTTCTGGAGGGGTCTGCCGGGAGACATTGACGCCGCATATGAGAGGCATGATGGGCGGTTTGTGTTTTTCAAAGGTATTTGAACACTGATATAGCTCTGTGCTGCTAAAAGTTAATATAGACCATAAAAATGTTATATCCGCGAAAGAAATTATTACCCAGGCTGGCAGCCTTACATCACATTGAAGTGCTTTTTACATTAGAACAAGCCATCTATTTCCACGTTTGTCATTTAGTACAGGAAGCGTCCTTGATTTCCCTCAGCCACTAATGTGTTAGTCTGATGGATTTTACAGGTAGGGTTTCAATGACATGGCTTTTTTTGGTTTATATATGGATTTAAGGTGAATGGACAATTTAATTTGATGCTTTATAGTTCTGAAGCATGACTATAAATTTTGAGAAGAAGCAAATCGCAGTGAATACTTTAACATTTGCTACAAAAAAAGTTTTCTATAGCTGAGAAATATCCAGCTATTATTAGGTATTATTAATTGCTTTTCCTATTGCGAAAACATGTAAATAACCAAATAATGACTGCAAATATAACCAAAATAATATAATGTAAGCCATTCCACCTTATTAACATTCTTGGCTGCCTGACCTTCATCCGGTGCAAACATTGGTTTATTCTTGCTGTGGTATATTTGCAGTTTTGACAAGTTATCCTGCTAGATAACTTTACCATAGTGACATATCTAACTACAAATATTGAAACTTACAAGCCATAAAATCACATGAATGACAGCTCTGGTTCAGAGGTTAACTAGCCCAAAACTTGTCAATAGGCCAAATATTTTATTAAGCAGGTTTAAGTAAAAAGCTTAAACCATATACTATATGCAAATTCAATTCATCTGTATTTCTATAGCGCTTTTACAATGTAGATTGTGTCAAAGCAGCTTCACATAGAAGATTATAGTGAATTGAAATGGTGTCAGTTCAGTTTTTAGAGTTTAAGTTCAGTTCAGTTCAGTGTGGTTTAATTTTCACTGCTGAGAGTCCAAACACTGAAGAACAATCCATCGATGTGCA
Source organism: Danio jaintianensis (assembly GCA_903798115.1). Classification (NCBI taxonomy): domain Eukaryota; kingdom Metazoa; phylum Chordata; class Actinopteri; order Cypriniformes; family Danionidae; genus Danio; species Danio jaintianensis. The sequence goes on from CAIGQV010019101.1 coordinate 9,051,105, forward strand.
GCTCTACAAGTCCCGAACCATGCAAGCCAGTGGCGACAGCGGCGAGGAACAAACTTCACCAATTTGCGAAAGTGAAGGAAAAAAAACCTCGAGAGAAACCAGGCTCAGTTGGGCACGACCATTTCTCCTATGGCCAAACGAGCTGCAGTCTAGACGCCGGAGGCTGGAGAACGCTGGACGTCAGCGAAGACTCGTCTGTTACTGGGGTCTCACAGGAATCAGTCTCATGCTCTCCACTCCTCCATGACCACCACAGCAGCTGCTCAGGATACGGCCTGGTCCGGGATTATGGAAACCTTGGGATCATCTCTTCACAGGTCTTGGATTGCATTAGTGGCGCTGTATAGTCTCTGGGGGCCTCGGGATGAGTATCCCCAGGTGGAAATAGAGAATAAAGAGAATAATTAGCGTAGCTGCTGTTCATAGTGTATATAAACGAGATGCGTAGTCATTTTGTACTAGCTTAAGTTTATTAATAGAGGATGCTGGGCTGGGATGCAGATATAGTATATATTATAAAATAAACCTATAAAACTCACTTTATTCAAATACAAGTAAACAACCTGAACCTATGGTGGCTGAGAGAGCTCAAACATGTTCATAAAACACATGCAAATAGAAAACCACTTACAAACAGAAAACACCATCAGTTTGACAACACAGGTGCACGCAAATTCTCACATTCCAATAGAGAAATGCACTGCAAGTTACGAAAACACATGCATATAGAAAAACACTAAAGGTGATGATAAATGGGGCAACTTTTTGGCAACTTTTGGCAATGTTGACATCACTGGGCAACCAGGTGGGACACAGGGCAACTATTTAATGCAACAAAAATTCATTGTTACGTCTGCTCCTACCTGATCAAAGGGTTAATATTCTTCACTTGAACATCTCTTGGTAGCTGCAAGAGTGGATGTCTATTTATCATAGCTCAAGAGAAACAAAGTAATGCTTACCAAAAAATAATAATAATGATAATAATAATAAAAGTAATATAATGAAAGCAAGACAAGGAAGCACAAAGCAAGCACACCAAAACTTTAAACCTACACAAAAGTGTATAAGGAAGCTACATTGCTTACTGCACCATTAAATTGGACAACTGTTGGCACTGTAAGCTTTAAATTACATAAAAACCCTGTTTTATGTTGACACATGACAACTTAGCTGAATAATAAGCTATGGGTTGACGCGGTTTTCCTCACTCCACTGCCGCTTTGCAACCGCCATCTTGTTTTCATTTTTCTGATTGGTCCAAGCCAGTCACGTGATTCACTTCTAGCATTCTTATTGGAGGATCTCAAAAAATTGCAGACAATCATTCTAAGGGATCCAGATACAGTTTTGTTGACTATTTTCCCATCAATGGGAAAGTAGCCAAGCAACATCGCATGACAACATTGCTCTAAAAGTTACCCTGTTTATCATCACCTTAACAAATTCATCCATTTGACTACAAATGTACAGTATAGGCAAATTCTCACAGCACATGCAAACACAGAAACGAAAATGTGTTGGGGGACCCCAAAAAGTGACAAACCCAGCTGTTTCCTGTTTATAGTCTGTGATATTGTTGAATTATTAACAATGTTCAAGCAACAAGGAACCGTACAACCAGGAAGTTAAAATAAACCAAAAAAACTCAGATCTCCAACAACACCTCTAACTCTTAATAGGAACCAGCTAGCTTTGTCAGTTTTGTTAGGGGTCTCGGACACATTTCTGTTGTGGCCTGAACTATTTGTAGTTTGGTTTTTTATTTGCATGTGTTTTCTTAACTTGTAGTGCATTTTAGCTCTCTCAGACATCGTATGAACTTCTGATTAAAGGTGCAGTAGGTGATTGTCTTCAGAAACATTTTTTGTTGTGCTGGTTGAAAGTCTCTTCACATTCCAATAGTAATGATTTAAGTAAATGATCTAAATGTATTTATATAGTATTTTTATATTCTGGGTAAGGCATAAAACAAAAAAATGTTCATCCAATTAAATATTGTCGGGTCAACAATTCCCATAATTCTGATAAGTAGCCCAAACTGTCTGTCAACAAATGTAGATTTGTACATCTGTGCAGCCGTTTACGCAGACCCACATTTTTGCGTGTGCATGCGCACCACGCGTTTATGTGCACACGAGAGAGAGTGGTAAAAACAAATGCTGAATCAAAACTTTTTAAAACGCTGAATCAATATTGGAGTTACTTTTGCACCCTGGAGGAAGGACGACACCATGGGTGAAGTATTTCTTTTAGACAGGTAATGTTATGTTTTAAAACTATTTTAGTCACGCAAATCTGATGTAGATTTTGTTGATGCACTGAAATCTTCTGGCGAACGATTGATGTGACTATTTTCAATTTCATAAGGGACCTTTTACATCATCGATAATGTCGATTTTTATTTAGTTTAACAACAAAACATAAGTAAATAGAGCTATTCTGCCTAGCTTGCTTTACTGAGGTGAAGTTGGTTTTATATTCACATTGGTTCATTTTTGAACAATGACAACCTGTGACGCGCTTCCCTATATTGTTTACCATGCTACTCTGAATATTCTGTCTGAAAAAGCATATGGCTTAATAATTCCTGTAAGTGTAATTCCTGCACCACGCCGGCCCACCATTAAGCATACAGTGGTGGCTTTAGGACAAAGCGCATGACAGAGTGAGACCAGCGATCCTTGCATGCATGAAATATTGCACATTATGACAAGTTTTGCTTGCTACACAACTGAAATTGTGCTAGATATAATACAGTTTTTCATTCAGAATTGTAGTATTATAAAGTTCTATAAAATTTTCTAACTGGAGAATGAGATGATCTAGTGGGTCTATAGTGGGTCATCTTTAATATGCTCGTTCGTAATTTCAGGAGGCATGGCTTTGGACTGCAGGGGAGGGACTGTATTTGAACGATATTATGCTAACCGGTTAGCATTTAGGCAGATAACCTACTGCACCTTTAATATCTAATATCTTGATAGTGAGAATTTCTGTGGAGGTGAAGGCATATTTGTTGCACTTGAGGAAAGCTTGCTCCCACAAAGTCCATGTAGGGCAAGTGATGTCATTGGCAAGGCTCTTTCAAATTTGTATTTGTGCCATTTGAGAAAACCGAGCCACCAAAAATCTTGGGGAGCAACATCTGTTCTTTGTGAGGCGAGGCCATTGCGTCAGCTAGCGGTTCTACCAGATGCTGACAGCAATGGTTGGACTTGGAAAAGGGCCCACTGAATCAAAAGGGTCTATGAGGATGGTGCCTCGGTGTCTGCCATACTGTAAAATAATAAAATCTCTCGAGCTTATCTCAATGTTTCTGCAACAGCTCCATGCAATGGAGAAATATATGGGAAATCGAACCAAACCCACATTGTTGGTGCATCATTTGTAGTGTTGGAATGCAATGATGTGTGTTATAATAGAGAATAAACACAAATCTATGGTTCAGGGCTGGGGATTCTGTGACTTTGTCAAAGGTTGGAAAGTCCCTGTACGTGCACCATGAAATCTTGTTACCCTCCCACTTCTTGTCTTTTCTACTTCCTCACCATTGTTTTCAACCTCAGCTCACTTTTTTACATCCATCTTTGAAACTTTTGAAGTTATTCTTTTGTTTTTACCTCATTTTTTCAAAAGGTGGCTGATATCAAAGACTTTAGCTACACTGAGGTGCTGCATTCAATATACAATGAATGGAGTGCAACAATCAAAGTAAAAAAAAACACTTTTAATAATAACAAGATAGACCTGTTGAGAGCTCCAACGTTGGTCATATTTATTCTTTTGTTAAAGTAATTCAACAAATGTTTAAAAGGGATAGTTCACCCAAAAAGAAAGTTCTTTTATCATTTACTCATCCTCCACTTGTTCAAGACCTGTTTCAGTTTCTTTCTTTTACTTAACACAAAGGAAGATATACTTGGAAAAAAAACTGCCATTCAATTCCATTGTATTTTTTGTTCCTACTATGGATCTCAATGGCTGCTTTATTGCAACATTCTTCAAAAAACGTATTTTGGGTTCAACAGAAGAAAGAAGTTGAAGGTTTAGAACCTCTTGAGTGTGAGTAAATGGGGAGGGACTGGTGAATTTTGGATGAACAGTCATGTTTAATAGCAGAATTCATGCAAGAATAACTACATGATCTATGACAATGTGCAGGAAACTCCACTATTCAGGGTTTTATTGCACACCATAAGAATTTTTTTAGCTCCGCCCAGTCCTGTTTAGCATCCTTTATTTCAGCTTAGTCTCTGATTTATCATGGGTCGCCACAACAGAATGAACCGTTAATTTATTCTCCTCAAAAGAGCACCTCTTGAGATCAAGGGTGTTAAAACATAGCATTAACCAGCTGGCTCCCATAAGACTTTTTTTATTTTTATCTGGGTCAAACCCCAATGTTTCCCCTCTTGAACCAGTCATTTCAGCATGAGAGGCCTCTGAACCTCACTCCCCTGATCTTAAGAGGTGTTGTCCTTGTTAGAGCACCCACCTTCCATGCCGGAATTGCAGATTAGAGCTTTGCTTGGGAAGTCAGGTGGCAGGTGTCAGACCGGAGGGATTATATTAGTGCCGTGACCCGGATGGGTGTGAGGTTTAGAGGAGTGAGTGTAATGGAGGCCAGCTGGTGAGTGCTCTGCAGGTAAACTTCATTTGAAGTTTTTGGAATTGCTGGTCCGAGCCCCGCTCAAAGTGAAAGGGTCGATATTGGACCAGAAGGGTTACAATAGCATAATTAGAAATTGCTACCAACTTTTTGTTGGCCAGTGACTTTTGGCCAAGACTGCAACAAACAATATGGGGGGAAAAGAGAAAAAGAGTTTTGTACTTTGTGAGCAAAGTCTGTATGTTTTGGTCCAATGTGGCTAATTTGTATGAATTTGTATGATCTCATCCATACATTTTAGTGTGATTTGCTCATCCCCTAATGACAATTAGGTTTAAGGGTTTTAAAGCTGTCTATATTTATAGTTTTAAAGTTATCTATTAGCTGATGTGCTCCAAAATAGTGATAAAATTCATGTTTAGAAAATATAAAACCGATGTAAAAACATCCAAAGCTAGTAGTTTGTCACTTCTCAACAAATTATTTTCACGTCACCTCATACAGTTTTTTCGTCAAATCTTGACAAATCAAATGCTCTTCAGTATCTGACATAATAGTATATGATTCTGATTGTATGATAACCTTGGATAAAAACATCACAGTTTCACGGTATTGTCATTACTGTTCTAAAATTTGTTCTTTTTAAACAACTAAAAACCTTTTTCCCCTTTGAACACAATATATATTTTATTTTGAGAAACATTTAAAGTATTTTGTAACAGTAAACATGTCAGGCTAAATAACTCAAATGAATCATTGACTTCTGCTGTCTTCATTAGTTTCAAAAACACAGATTTATTTACAATTTAAAACGACATTGTAATAATGTTCGATGGCCGCCTGGCCATCGGGAAGAAGGAGGCGGAGAACCGACTAACTTTTAAATAATTTATTAATAAAAGTGAAAAGCAAACTGAAAGCAAAAGTAAAACATAAGTGTCCAGGCCTGGCCCTCTCTCAGCTTTCTCTGCCATCGTTCCTCCTCTTATAGTCCAGAGCTCCTTCCGTGGGATTCGAGGCCGGTGTGCACCACAGGTGTATCCACTTACGGGCCGGCCTCATTCCGTTCCCACGGCTCTCGGCCCCGCCCCCTCACCCCAGGCATCTTTGGATATCTTTTCTGCTGGAGATACTATTGTCCTAAAAAAAAAACGTAAATAAAAAATCTTACATATACCTTAGGAACGGTATAGACCATTTTAAGGGATGTAAACAAAAACAATGGTCCCAACGTATTTCCTGTTTTACATTTTTAATTTCTATAGCTTCCGAAAATCCAAAAAGAGCAGCATATTGATAAATAACATTATGATAGCTGTTTTAACATTAAGTTATGATCGAATTGCCTCTTGTTACAGTTATGATATAGTTTGATAACAAGCAGGAAATGTTCATGGGCCAATGACATCACCACATTGAAATGGTCTATAGCAGAAAATTTTTGGCAAAAACCTTGACTTTTCCAAACCACGGTATACTTTGAAAATGGTTATCGTCCCATGACATGCCCTGCCTCCTTCAAGACGCTTCTTATTTGCTTTTCATTTGAGCCGCTTGAGCTCATCCACACAACAACTAAAAACGAAACACTATTGGCTGTTTTTTACAAAGGGAAGCTACTCTATGTCCCACCCTCTCTTCATTTTTCAGTTGAGATTACATCAAACATCGAATAAAAAAACTGCACATTTCAAAGCACTTCACAGGACCTTTAAAGGCATGCCTCCTTTTAAAAATCTTACATTTTCGTATGAATGAAATCATTTGAATTTGTATGAATTAGAATTTTTTTCAGACTATATGTAAAATGGCATTTTCTTGTGAGATCGGGCTGTTAATACTTGCTTAAATTATATTGTTTGTAACGTTTCGGTCTCCAAACCTTCATCACACATTTAAAATAACAGCATATTTAAGAAAACAATAACCGATTGAATGTCACTGATGCAGACCAATCACCATGAGTAAAATAACAAGCATTCTCAAGGTTAAAATATTCAGAATTTACACATAAACAGACTCTCACTACATCCTCTTTCTTTCTCTCTGCGACTCTCCACCTGTAGGAAGTCAGTACTGGTTGTTTAGGGAAGCCAACCTGGAGTCAGGTTACCCTCAAGAGCTGATGGACTATGGCAGAGACATCCCGTATGATAAAATAGATACAGCCATCTGGTGGGAGCCTTCTGGCTTCACTTACTTCTTCAAAGGAGACTGGTGAGGCGATAGTCTGGATTTTATGTACAACAAGAATTCTGCCTGTAATGTTTAATGTCTAATTTTTGCCCTCAAGTTGTTTTGTATATTGCTTGTGATATTTTACTGACCCTGTTTACACCAGAACTTAACATCTGATACAAATTATAATTTCATTAAAAAATTTATTGACCCTCAAATTTGTGAATACTACTACTAATAATAATAGTTTTATCTTGAAATATATTTGCATAAATATTTTATAGATTAAGATTTTATTTAAAAAGATTTAACTATGATATAGATATGTACATTCAAGGTAAGAAAAATATAATATTTTTATCTACAGCCCGTTGCATTGCATATTTCAACATTTTAATTTTTTTATTTAATATTTTTCCCTAACATATAAATTTGGGTGTACTCATTTTGTATCGTTATTGTATCATGTATCGAAAGGTTTTTTTGTTAGATTAGCTCCAGATTTGGATTCAGTACTGAATAATCTAATGTAAATGCACAAATACAATATTGTAAAGCTTCCTATATTAAATATTAATTTAAATGAGATATTTGTGAGGGGTGTACTCATATATGTTGAGCACTGTAAAAGCAAAGTGACCACCCTGAAAGTGGTTTGAGATATTTCAGTGTTAATATCATGCGTAAATGGGGTCACTCTGCTGTTGCTGAAATGACTGCATCGAGGAACGTCAAAATGATTTGCACTGAACTCTGTTTGATAAACTACAGGTACTGGCGCTTTAATGAGCAGGCCAGAGCTGCAGATCAGGACTACCCTAAACCAATTAGTGTGTGGGGCACTTCTGTGCCGTCGTCTCCCAAAGGGGCTTTTCTCAGCGATGATGGAGGTGAGTGAGTCCAACAGCCTGTCTCCTTAATGTACCATCAATCAGATGCTGAAACAAAGGAAGTGAGAGAATGTATGAAATGTGATTTGAGGAAATAATGTGATATTATCGGGAAACACTTATATCACTAAAAGCCCTTTCTCATTAAAGGAATGTACCTGGTTTAAAACGGTTGACAGGATCAATGACATTCTATCGATTACAGATAGAGATAATAATTTTGAGAAATAGTCGATCTAAAATTATAATATAAAATCCTGTCATCAGTTACTTACAATCATGTTGTTTCTAACCTATTATTCCGCAGAACACAAAATTAGATATTTTGGTAACTAAACAATTTCAGTGATCATTGACATCTATTTTATGAACAAAAAACACAATGGAAGTCAATGAGAAGCAAAACTAGAAGCTATCTTCAATATATCATCCTTTGTGTTCAGCAGAAAGGTTTTGACTAACATGACAGTGAGTAAATTTTTATTTTGAGTGGAGTATGAAAGGTTGAAAAATTTTTTTTTTTTTATCAAACTTAGTTAAATAAATATATAAAACTTTATAATTTATATAATTTGTGCTATTCTGCTGAGTTTTAAAATGTTCTGGATAAGTTATGTGCAATTAGTGTAGTTTGAATGGATAGATTGTCTATCTATTCAACATTTTCGGCCACCTCTAAATGCGGTCGAAAGTGGACAAATTCAAAATATTTGACACCCTGTTCTCACCTGTACTCAGTGTTGTCCACCTGTGATCGGACAATGTGCCTTTGCTTATAAAAACATGAGACATAACTCTTCAGAATGGTTTGAAAAAATTGCAGCATAAATCATGAGGGTATACAGACACAGCCACTGTAAACAGAAACTTGCAACGATAGTCCCACTTCCGAGTTATTCTGATTGGTCCACTGCTTTGGAACTAACAGTGAGTACGTTTACATGGACACCAATAATCTGATTTTAATATGATTAATACAGTACTCTGATTAAGAGTCTACCATGTAAACAGCGATTTTTGATTACCTTAATCCGACTAAAGTCATAATGGAACTAAACGGAAATCAGATTAAGACATGTGGAGTATGCCGATTTTAGTCGCATTATTGAAGTGCAGTACAGACATGTAAACAACTTAATCAAACTATTACCGTCGTGTAGGATTTTTGCAACATTTTGCGACAGGATAGTCTATACACACATGGCTGTTTGACACTATTCTCTGCACCTACCGAGTCAGTGAAGAACCACAGACACCTGCATTGGGAAATGCGGAGGTTTTTCCCATCCGGCGTGCAGTATCAAATTCCATTAAAACGACACTCTTCCAGCAGTTCATACTCGCATCCAATACCTCGTTTGTCACGGGGGGCATGCATGAAATGGTCCTGAATGAAAGTGAAAGTGCCAAACTGCAGTTAAAGTCAACAAATTGAAAATGAAACACCCGAAATTACATGAAACTCTGGAGGAAATGTGGATAGCGTGGTGACGCAATGACGTTAATCGAACTATGCGCTATAACATGTAAAATGGGATCATGAAAGGAACATTCAAAAGCAACTCATGAAAACACCTTAATCATATTATTGTCTTAATCAGATTAAGGCAAATAATTTGATTACTGATGTCCATGTAAACGTAGTCAGTGATGAGCAACACTGCTGTAAAAGTTGTTTTCGTCTAAAAAAAATGCGGCTAAAAAACATGTGCGCAACTTTTCTAAAGATATGAGGCACGAGTGTAACAGTCACACACATCCATCAAGAGCGTGTTTACATTGAAAAACAATAGAAATTGTTCAAAATAGTGCGTTGGAAATGAAAACGCATTGTGTTTCAATCCCTAAGTGATGCACTTGCCTCATTTTTCACTTTTTTTTGTCTCTAAAACAGCCTACACATACTTCTACAAGGGTGCAAAGTACTGGAAATTTGACAACCACAGAATGGCGAGCGAGCCGGGCTACCCAAAATCCATTCTTAGAGACTTCATGGGCTGTAACGTGGACCTCGATCCTGACAGAGACACTGATGTGGACCCAGGACGCAAGTGGCCCGACCGGCCACCCTTCAATCCAGACGCTGGCAGAGACAAAGACAAGGACAAGGACAAGGACAAAGAGAGAGACAACACCAATGACGCTAACTCTAAAGAAGAGACGGATGATAAAACCAATGAGGTGGATGTGGTTCTGAAGATAGATGAGACAGAGCGCACTATGAACATCATCATGGTGACGGTACCCCTGGTCCTGGTGCTGTGCATCTTAGGATTGATCTACGCTATCATTAACACGCTACAGAGGAAAGGAGCGCCCAAGTATTTAGTTTACTGCAGACGATCATTGCAGGACTGGGTTTAACCTCTGGGAATGACCTGCGATCCTGGTTCTGCCCTTTTAATTTAGTCATCTAAAAACTTTGCACACACAAAACACCAAAATACATACACACACATACAGATACTGACACACACTCACATGTTCATGTCACCCTTCTTTTCCTTTCCCATGGTGCTCTCCTAACATGTTGACTAGTCTATTTATATTAGAAAGTTTGCACATTGATTTAGTTTTATGTTCCTTTTTAATATATGTTTTTCATTTTCAATCAGTTGTTTGTGGGTTTATCTTCATTTCAGTTTTTAAGATGTCACAATCTTGATCTCCAATCACAACATAAAAGAATGGGAAGTCTTGCAAAAAGGAAAAAAGACAGGAAAAGGAAAGTGGAGGATATTTTCTGCATCCATTTACCTTTTCTCAGGACTCGCAGTGGTTTTCCAACTGACCAGGCAAGTCATATATCATCAAAATGACCACAAAGTGGCCACTTGCATCATAACTTGTTCATAATTTGTTGATATATATACTGTAGTAGGGTTTAAATGTCAACATAGAAAGTCTGGAATTTAAAATCTTACTTAAACCTGAAATTAAACAGGATGTTTTAAGATTTTTTTAAAAGTTGATTAGTTAGTTTGGGTTTTTTAAGCAAAATATTTTATGTTCATGCTGATTAAATTACTCTATTTACCATTTTAAAGTCAAATCACAAGCAACTGGACTTGGTTATTGAACCACTTGATTGAATTATACCTGCTATTTGTTTTGGTGTCATAAAATAGGGACTTTTGCCTTCAGTTTGCTTACCTTGTTTGATCATAACAAAAAGTAATTTTTTATTGGCCCTTGTTTTAACAACTGTGCCTTGGTCCTGCCAGGCAAACTTGTTTTATGGGGTTCAGCCCATATTTGTAAAGCCCTCCTGATTTCTTTTTTTGCAAGCTGGTGTGCTTTTTGTTTCAAAACTGTGGCGATTATTTGTTTTTATTGTTTGAAGTTCCTTTTATTTAGGGGGTTTGAAAAACGTGAACAATTTGCTGAGTGGATATTTATATTACAGCTTTACATTGTTCAATCAAATGAAAATATGAAAAATAGAACTATAAAATGCATACCACTTGCGCACACCAATTTTAAACGCAGTAAAATACACTTATGAGAATGTCTTGAGGCCCAATCATAAATAAAACCCTTAGTAGAGGTCCGCTGTTTTAGTGAATGCTAAAAGGCTAATTTTAAAAACATCAGGGGGTGAAACCATTGCTAACTTCCTTCTACCCCAACCCAAAGCTCTCCCTACCAAAGATATACCAATGTCATCGACTGAGGAGGGCCTGAGACAAGAGGGAAAGAAATAGGGACAACTGTGAGTTCAAAAGGAAAGGGTTAAGATGTAGAAACATTATATCTTAAGTCTTGACAAAAGGGCTTATGATATTAGTACAAGTGTGAAGAGGATTGTATTACAGGGATCGTGGTATTTTAGGGGTGGGGGTGTATAAAACAGGCAGGATTGAACTAAACCCCTTGCAAACTTCTTTTGAAAGGCTGAAACGTACTCATACGCAAGTATGTGAATGATTTAGTTACCTCAATTTTTATGCATTGCATTCTTAGCCTTGCCACAAGTGGCGCTATTGAGTATGATTGTGTGAATATATGAATTCACTCACAAACAGGCTTGAAATTCAGTTCAACAAAACAGGCAGCTACCCCACATAAAAATCTGATACATGGAAATATACGCAAATTACATATATAACATGCAAGTTCATATTTGGATTGCACATATATAAAATATATGTCATATATGCAACATATATTGCATATTTTGTGAAATATTGCAAAAATGGTTGCTTTCATTTTTTTAACGATTGGAATTATGAATGAACTATATGTACGATGTATTGACGAAATATGAACAATTTGTATATTACATATTTAACATACGAAATATTCAAATATATTAGATAGAATTATGTATACAGTATAGGTTCATATATGTTTGTATATGTCCATATATGAACATATATAAAATTATAGCTAATATTTTTGAACATATATGTGCATATTTGTACATATGGTTCAAAAATATGGAAGCTGCCTCTTTTGCAGTATTTCAAAATATTTTGGAAATCCAAAGCATTTAAGGATACTTGACATTCAAACTCCATCACCTCATCTTACGTACTAAGGTTTGAGGAAGATTGCATGTTAAGTCTATCTGACAGGAATATGCACTTTGGTGTAGCATTCACATCTGCTTTAGCATACTTGCGTAGAGTATACTTTTAGCTTTAGCTTGAACCGCTTGGTAGATAGCATGCGTAGCAGTATCCCTATATGAGAGCTTGCTGGCACACAGTCCCGTGGCCCACATTACCAGGATCCACTGCCAGTTATTTTTAGAGTGCATTCCTTGACCAGCAGTGGAAACAGGATCTTTGTTTCATTCATGACTTTTTCACGTTAATGTGGTCTAGTAGGCAAAGTAGGCAAAGCAAGTTTCCTAACATTGTAAGATATAATGCTGTCAGGTTGGTCTGTGTTTGCTTAGTCTAGTGTCTAAACTAGGTAAAGACATGGAAGGCATTAATAATAAAACTTTTTTTAAAAATCCCAGTCATATGCCCTTCACAATCAGTGACAGAGTATCTCTTTTCTTAGTGCAAGAAGTAGAGTGAGGCAAGAACGAAAGTGAGTGGTATTATAAATATTGTCCTGTCAGACAACGTAGAGCAGAAAGCACTTTGATAAATATTATTGGAAGAGTAGAGGAGACACAGGACAGTCATGATCGGAATGCTGTCACTGATGAATCCCACCAAATACCGTTGCCAGGCGATCCGCCCCTCCTTACAGTGCTCCTGCCATCCGGGGAGATTTGGAGGAGAGTTAATCAGACATAAAAGCTCTTCTTTCCCTCCCCCGACGCCCTCTACCTTCTCCTCCACTTGCCCGAATCAATGAGGAATACATAAACAGGCTTGAAAGATTTCTAAAATGCTCACTCTCAGGGGCTCACTTAGGCCTTATTCCTGTCTTATACCCACTGTAGCCAATTCTATGTCTGATTTGTACTCTCCTTCATGGCCTTTTTTTCCATAATCTGCTATTAAGTTCCATGGTATTAGCATGGTATTTTGGACACACTGTTTATACAATTATAATACGATTTTAGGTGACACTTTAATTGAACGGGGTGTTCATGGTCTTATGGCAATCATGTTTATGACAGGTTTATGACAAGTTATGTTGTCCTGACAAAGAAGAAGACAGTTTATGACGTATTTGGTTATGTCAAGATGTCATAACAAAGACATCTCAAACAATGTCACCTTTGCACTTAAAAAGACATAACTGAGCAAATGAGTTGTCATAAACAAGCCTAAAAATCTCTTTCATATTCAATATTCATATTCATATTCATATATCATGATTAAATGCATTTCGGTCTTATGAACACCCCTTCAAGTAAAATGTTATCCAATTTTTAGACACAGCTATGATGGTTATGTGTTAGAATTCTTTGAAGAACCTTGACATCAAAATAATCTACATCAATCAGATAGCTATTTAATGTGGTATTCAGTGCAGGGTCATGGTTCCTTGAGGCCCTTGGGCAAACATCTTTAAAGTCCCATCCCTTCATGTTTGATAGAATAACTTTAGCTGACCAACAACAGTAGCCAAGGACTTTAGTGATCCCATGAGGTCAGTTTGCTTAGAGGAACTTTGGTCACTAGTAGATAACTCTATATATGTCCCTTATTGGTCATGTTCCACTACATCAGAGGTGCCCAAACTCGGTCCTGGAGAGCTGCTGTCCTGCATAGTTTTGCTCCAACTTACTTCAACACACCTGCCTGGAAGTTTCCAGTATACCTAAAAAAGAGCTTGACTAGCTGGTTCAGGTGTGTCATAGTGGTCATGTCATTGTATTCAATGAGCAGGCTGGCACCTTAGTGGTAATGTCCCACACCAAATGCATTGGGTCACTCAGGGCCCTAGTGGGTTGCTTGGTCTGTGGGTCCATTTACATGACAACGTTTTCAGCCCAAAATGATAAAGTTTTTATACATTTTGCCTGTTTATTCACATGACAATGTCATTTTTGGGACTGTAAGTGCATAACATTTGAAAACTGCTGCCAAAGCTGCCATTATCGTGTCTGTGTAAACACCTAAAATGAAAGCCAAAATGAAAACTATGCTGTCATGCGTGTGTATAGTATGAGTTAAGGAGAGTGTAGATCAAGTGCAAACAAACATACACAACAATTGCGGAGTACATGGTTAGCAAAGTGTGGATTTACTTCAGATTACAACCAAAAACGGAGACGCATCTTTCACACACGGCACATTATACATAGATCATGCAATGAGCCATCAACGGCACGTCGGTACTTTCCTACAGGTACTCTTTAACAAAGGTGATGCCACTAAATACTAGCCTGGTATACATAATACATCTTTTTGGCTTTTTTCCCAGATGTGCAAACAAGGATCACTTTGAAAATGTTGTCATGTAGACGTGAAACTTTTTGTGTTAATGTCCCCCTGTACAAGTTAGGGTAGAGTGTCCAAAATAGTCACTGTCCCACAGAGTTTTGCCTCAATACACCTGTATGAAGGTTTATAGTGTGCCTAGTCAGACCTTGATTTAGGTTTGGATTGGAGCTAAACTGTTCTGAACAGTGGCCCTACAGGAGCAGGATTGGACACCCTAGGGCAGGGGTCACTATGCAATCTTGGTCCTGGAGGGCCATTGTCCCTGCAGAGTTTAGCTTCAACTTGCCTCAATACACCTGTCTGAAAGTTTATAGTGTGCCTAGTAAGACCTTCATTCAGGTGTTAAATTAGGATAGGAGCTAAAGTGTTCTGGACAGTGGCTCTACAGGAGCAGGATTGCACACCCTAGGGAAGGGGTCACCAGTCTTGGTCCTGGAGGTCCAATGTCCCTGCAGAGTTAAGCTCCAACTTGCCTCAATACACCTGTCTGAAAGTTCATAGTGTGCCTAGTCATACCTTCATTCAGATGGTAAATTAGGATAAGAGCTAAACTGTTCTGGACAGTGGCCCTAAAGGAACAGGATTGGACACCCTAGGGCAAAGGTCACCAATCTCGGTGCCAGAGGGCCAGTGTCCCTGCAGAGTTTAGCTCCAACTTGCCTCAATAACCCTTTCTGAAAATGTATAGTGTGCCTAATAAGACTTGTTAAGGTGTGTTTAATTAAGATTGGAGCTAAACTTTGCAGGACACCAGCCCTCCAGGAACAAGTTTGGTGACCCCTGCTCTAGGGGAACATAGTGGCCAGATTATACTCAATATTTGTTGGGATCCGGGGCTGTTTTTGGGGTCAGTGATCAGCTTGTGTTTTATAGACCAAGGGTGCGTTCCACCTTGTAACGAGTCCCCTTTGGCAGTCTTTGAGTCACTGAGAACTGGTCCCACTTGTTTAGTCCTGATTTTATATATCGAATATATTCACTGTACCATAGTACCATTGCAGTAAGGTTGTAAAGGCACTAGTCTAGATTGCATAAAAATGTATGTTTGTTCCTACACTGATTTTTTTCTTTCTTTTGTTTTCAGAGATAAGGGTGATTAAACAAGATTGTGGTAGACAATGACTGATGAATATTTAAAACGGTCTGTTTATTTGTTAGTATGTGTTACTGTAGATTTATAGGTCTAATGTGTTCTGTGTCACTTCGAATCAACTCTCGGCCAAGTTTAGGACTGGCTCTTATAACAATGGCCCCTCTCTCTTGCTACATTATTGTCCTGCACATTGCTTCTGGCCAACAGGAAGATAGACTGGGCCCTCGGTCAGGGCCACAGCGCTTCCTCCCACCAGTGCTCACACTAACATTGCATACTAACAACAGCCTCTGTTCAGAAGGCTTTTGAGTGTGAATGTTCGGGTCATACCGTTCTCATAATTACAGCTCAGGACGATTGCTACTTTATGCAGTGATGGTTTTCAAGTGGAAACTGACCACTCAAATGGACTGTACAGTGAAGTACACTTATCTGTGTGTGTCTGTATATTCTCCTGATATAAACTTGAGCTCTGATCAGAGGTGCCTCTAAGAACATCCATCCACACCATTATTAACCCATTGCAGTTATTTGACTTCAATCATTGCTGACTTACTGAAGACAAAAGGTTGAGACAATATGGGTGTTCAACTGTGTAGAATGAGACAGTGTGTTTGCTTTGGCCTGCATCATTGTGTGGTAGGGGAAGGTTCGAAGTCAAAATCGGTCCCATTATTCCACGGTGCATTTTGGGCATGCACACTGTCTTAAAGGGAATCTCACTTTACATAATGAGCCTTACACAAACATGCTGTTCAGACAAAATATACAGTAGTAGCAACTCATTAACATTTAAAGCAATGCTGTTAATGTGCACAAAGTTGTGCTGCAGAGTTTTCCTAAACACCTCATCTTTATTAATGACGATAAAACGAAATTGAGTTTGGTTATAATTATCAGTTCATATTTTTCTTCTTGTAATATGACCTTAAATTCAGTCATTTTCAAAATTGTAAATAGTACCTTTTCAATATGTTTCTTTTGTGTTTTGTTTTAGATTTTGACCTTGTTAATAACATTCCGATTTGAGTTTTTGATTATTTCTTATGTAGAAAATGAGGATTTTATACATTTGTGTTTGTTCACATCTTCTGAGTGTGTTTAACAATCCATGCTGGACATGTAAACAGTAATAAAAAAATAAAAAAATAAAGAATTAAGTCTGTTTTCTGTTTTGTTCTTTACAGATATCCAAAGATGTTTAAAAAGTACATACAATTTAGGTAACACTTTACAATAAGGTTGTATTAGTTGTATTCGTTATTAGTTAAACAATGAACAACACATTTATTGCACTATTCATTTATCTTTGTTAACTTAAGTTAATGAAAATAAAGTTGAACTATGATTAATAAATGCTGTACAAGTATTGCTCATTGTTAGTTTGTGTTAGTAAATGCATTAGCTAACATTAACTAATTGGTGACCAACATTTAAAATTCTAAATTGTATTAATTTACTTACAACCCCAAATCAGAAAAAGTTGGGACAGTATGGAAAACGCAAATAAAAAAAGAAAGTAGTGATTTTTAAATTTACCTTGACATTTTATTGCAACCAATACAATAAACATTATTTAATGTGTTCCTCATGATTTTTATTGTTGGTTTTTCTTGTTTTTTTTTTCTGGCAGCACATTTGAAAAGAAGTTGGAACAGTAAAGCATTTACCACTTTGTAATGTTGCCATTCTTTTTCACAACACTTAAGGTGTAATTTTGTCCCATTTGTCCTGAAAACAAGTCTTAAGGTGGGCAATATTATGGGGTCTTTGTTGTCACATTTTGCCCTTCAAAATGCGCCACACATTCTCTATTGGACACAGGTCAGGACTGCAGGCAGCCCAGTCAAGTACCTGTAACCTTTTCCACCGCAGCCAGGACTTAGTAATGTGTGCAGAATGTGGTTTTGCATTGTCTTGTTGAAATATGCATGGGCATCCCTGGAAAGGAAGGCAGCATATTGTGCTCCAAAATCTCAATGTACTTTTCTGCATTAATGGTGCCATCACAGAAGTGCAAGTTACCTTTGCCAAGGGCACTGACACAACCCCATACTATGACAGACCCTGGCTTTTGGACTTGTTGCTGGAAACAGTCTGGGTGACCCTTCTTTAGTCCAGAGCACACAGTGTCCATTTCTCCCCCAAAAATACCTGAAATACTGATTCATCTGATCACAGTACAAGTTTCCACTGTGTGATGGTCCATCCCAGATGCCTCCAAGCCCAGAGAAGTTGACGGCGCTTCTGGACACTGTTAACATAGGGCTTTCTTTTGGCACAGTACAATTTTAACTGGCATTTGTTAATGTAACTACATATTGTGGAACTTGACAAAGGTTTGTCAAAAGTAGTCCTGAGCCCATGTGGTGATATGGCTTATAGATGAATGAGCGCCACCTGAGGGATCGGAGTTGTTCAGCTTAGGCTTGCGCCCATGTCCTTTACACACTGAAATTCCTCCAGAATCCTTGAATCTTTTAATCATGTTGTGCACTGTTGAAAGTGAAATATCCAAATGTCTTCCTATCTTTCTTTGAGGAACATTGTTTTTAAACATTTCAATAATTTTCTCACGTATTTATAGACAAACTGTCGATCCTCGGACCATCTTTGCTCCTAAAGGACTAGACCTTTCTTGAGTGCTGCTTTTGTACCAAATCATAATTACAATCACCTGTTGACATCACCTGTTTCAAATCACATCATTATTTACCCAATTTACCTGATTACTAGCCCTAAATTGCTCCTGTCCCAACCTTTTTTTTGGAATGTGTTGCTGGTCTGAATGACAGGAAAGAATCTATATTTACAAATGAAAGGATGTTGACCAGACAAATCATGAAATATTTTGTGTTCATGTTGTCTGCAGTGAAATACATGTCAAAGTAAATTTGGAAATCACTACTTTCTGTTTTTTATTTGCGTTTTCCATACTGTCCCAACTTTTTCTGATTTGGGGTTGTACATTTCTTTTCTTGCACACAACTGAACAGTGAATCGTATAATACAATAATAAGAAAAACTTGATATCATTAGTCAACCATCTTTGAGCAAACATGAAAAAGCACTTTGATCTAATGTTCATTGTTATGGATGTCTTTCATGGTCGCTTGTGTTTTGTTCGCACTGACCTCCAGGGATCTCTTATCCTTCTCAACCCCCATCGACCGGGCTCTCCACTGTCCCAAGAGAAAAATCGGGTCCCTGAATCAGCCTGCATTTCCTCTCCCTCAGGAAAGAGCAGGGCTGCATGGGCCATGGGAGACTGAGCGGATATTTACAGAGGCCTGCTGAAATACAAAAAAAGAAGAGAAACAAGTGATCGAAGCATGAAGAACAGGTGCCACAAAGCGGACTGCAGGAATCCAAGCAGAAACAATAAATCCATGAGAGTGCTGTTAATTTATATACCGTTTTAATTGTTATCATCTGTGCAGGAAGCTTTGTGGGCCACTGCCAGATTAACTCTCTCAAAACCTCTGGAGCACCTCACTGTACTGGAGTTTTTATTTAAAAAGTCTATAAACAAAAGCATGGCCTGCTGAGGAGTTGTGTTGCACAGAAAAAAACAAAACATAAGTTCATTTTCAGGACTTTCCAACCTTCTGCCTGTTGTGTCCATTATTTTGTGGATCAAACATTTTTTTTATGAAGTACTTTGATAAAATAGATCCCATGAGATACTCTGGATAAAATAAATATTATCACATTGTATGCATAAATAACCTAAACCAGTGTTTCTCAACCACGTTCCTGGAGGACCACCAATACTGCATGTTTTGGATGTCTCCTTTGTCCGTCACACCAATTACAGATCTTTCAGTCTCTGCCAATGAGCTGATGATCTGAATCAGGTGTGTTTGGTTAAGAAGACATGGAGGGTGTGCAGAGCTGGTGGTCCTCCAGGAACGTGGTTGAGAAACACTGGCCTAGACTACTGTTAAAAAAGTTGTACGACTTTGGGTTCAGTCTTTCTCCAGTTTGAAGTCAAACATGTTTCCCACTAGACCCAAATTAAAGTGATAGTTCACCCAAAAATGTAATCCCTTTCACTTGTTTCAAACCAGGGCGGTGCGGTGGCGCAGTGGGTAGCGCTGTCGCCTCACAGCAAGAAGGTCGCTGGTTGGAGGAGCCATTTCAACTAAAAATCATCTTTAATCTTCTCTAAAAAAAGGCACCTATATCTTAGGTGGCCTGAGTGTAAATGTACAGCAAATTGTTATATTTTGTGAACTACCCCTTTAAGAAATATCATATTAGAATAGTTTCAGAACGATTATGTGAGACTGACTTGTAAAACATCTACAAAGTATTCGGTGTATAAGCAATGCCCAAGTAATTGAGGTAAAGTTGGTTTTACATTCGCACATTCATTCAGTGACAACTTGTGGCATGCTGGGCTATATTGTTTACCATGGTACTTTGAATATTCAATCTGAAATCACATGCAAGTATGACTTTAGCACAACATTAGCACTATTTATTTGACTGTGAACAAATAAAGTACATTGGTAGTTATTGGCTGCTAATATGATTTCACTAGATTTTGCAAAGTATACATTTCTGGAATTTTATTATTAAGGAGAAAGTCTGTGAATATAAAACCAACTTTACCTCAATGCCCAAGTAGGCTATTTCACTCAACATATAGGCTGAATTCGAAACAGCCAACAATTTAACTATTTCTGTCATAGGATTCAACTTAGTCTTGAATTAATTACTTTCAGATCTAGGATCAGGATTCAGATCAGGTGTTTATTAAAGAGACACACTTAACAGTCCCAGAGGCACCTGCTGTTTCCCAACAGATCATCTTGAAGAAAGCAGGTGGGTTCGACTGGCACTGTCACTAACATACCTTCATTTCGTTTTAAAAATCCATCCCCCAATCTTTGTCCCTGCTGGGGAATGAGGTCAGTGTTTTTAGCAGAAAGCATGTGGTTCTGGGTGTTTATTTGTGGAGGGATTATGCTGGGCAGCGATCGCACACTATAATATCTCTCCATAAAACCCCATACGACTCTTAACAAGACCCAGCAAGCACATTCTTGTGAAGGGTTTATACGGTTTACTCCACGAACAATTTCTCATTTTCCTCCTCTAACTTGTAAACAAACACGGACAAAAACAACTTACACCGTTTATTAGCAGACAGCATATTCATGTCTAATGTGAGCCATGGCTGTGTTTTATAACATGATGAACACCTGCAGCTGAGGGGTTTTCTTTTAAATGAAGCCTTGAAGGGCAAATTGTCTGTTTTTCTAACCTGACACACTTCTGACCACACGCACGAAACCCTAGAAGGCACTATAAATGCTTCGTAAGCTTCTTGCCCAAGGCCAAAATCACTGACGGGCACCGCTGGAGGTACACAATGTGGTAAAGATACACACAATGGCTAAGCACAGAGGTGGCTATTATGGTGTTGTGGAAACTCTATTGCTTAAGGGTTTTAAAGTGTTTCCTGATCAGTAATGTTGTCAGAGGATTTCCTCTTCCACTTGTGCATATTTTAACCCCTTAAGTGTTTTAAATTTGGTCTCATTTTAAAGAAGACATGTCAGATTGTGGCTGATTGTGGGAAAATTTAAATAAAACAGAAGTTATGTACCTTTAAGTACAGGAACTGTATATTTAATGATATAAACTAATTATATTACATCAAATATGTATTTTAGAAAACCTGTTTTAAATTGGCAGAAAATTAAAGCAAAATATCTTGAACCTAAATTATATAACAAATTTGAAATTTTTTTTTTTTAGATCTCTCAAAGAAAATTATTATTACACCTTCTGGGTAAAATTGACAAACAATTAAATTCTATCAGTACAAATCATACGAATTTTATCAAATTACTTTTGAATAGTTTTGTCTATTGTCATGAGACTGGTCTTGTTAGATTCCTTGGATCATGCAGAGAAGATTGTTATAATTTATTCCCTAATTGACACGACTTCCTGCACACAATCCTGAATTAGTTTGAACTCGCCGTAGATCATTAGTCCAATTTCCACCAAATTTGGCTCAGTCCGTGCTGCCTAAAAGTTATAGAATTTTCCATTTGCTCTGCATGTTTATCATGTGGCCGCTGGACTATTTATTGCTTAATTTTGATTGGGGTTCAGTACCAGACATTACCACCATTTTCCATTGGTGACCATATAACAGCGCCCCCTAATTTTGTTTATGTTTTGAGGCATATGAATCATATTTATTCTTTCTTTTCGCAATATTTGTAAAGTAGACATCACATTTTAAAGTAGTATGGGTGGTTTGGTGGTGTTTTATTATGCTACATGTGGATTGCTGTAGCAAAGTAATGCTTTACAACTCTGAGTGTCCTTGTTGAAGTTTAATAAATAACTATTGCTCAGTATCTATCAAAAAGAGGCGTGGCTTTAGTCAGTGAATATCCATGATGGGCAGGATTTTTAGCTTTAGCAACTATCTGAAATCACCTACCCTACCTCTAACGAAGGTTAATAAGTTGACTTATTGCTTGATTAATCTATTAATTTTAAATTTGAAAAGGAAAAAAATGGTGTAAATGGTATAAATGGTAAAAAAATATTTTTAATTACATTATCACTCACACTGGAATAGCCAAATTACCTATTAAATGTGTGCTTTTATTGTTTTAATTGAGATAAAAATGCTAGCAGTTAGTTATTCAAATAGTTAACAAAATGGGATCTGAAAGACAGAATGTGAAGCTACAGGAGCACAGTAAAGTAATAATGCTACAAATGTTCCTTTTCTTTATATTAAAAAGGATTTCAAATTAAATTGTAGAAAAGGGAGACTTGTTAGTTTGAGTGTGCACATTTGGGGTCATTTAGCAGCTGGTAAATTGTCTGCTGGTTTAATGGCTGCTGAAGTCATCCATATGTTACACATAAGTGGAAATTATCATTGTAACGATGATCATAATGAGATTGTAGCTCGTAATGATCTTCCGGTAGAGCTTTAATGCAGAGAGGCCTTCACAACTGCCAGTAATCTTTTTTCTGTCAAAGCATCTGCTAAATGGCTGTAGGAAGTGGACAGCATCAGCAAAAGATAGTAAAGGAAAATATTATTTTACCCTTGTGAAAGAGGTGGTTTCATAAAGAGTAGATACTTATTGCAGAAATAATAGGCTTTAAAATAATATACTTAAATGATTATTCACACATAAATTATATTTGACCTGAAGGTTGAAACCACTTTTTCACCTGCTTAAGCATAGCTGTGATTTTTAGATTACTTAAAGAAATAGTGTATACCAACAAGCATTTATTAAGTTTAAATTAAGTACAAAAATTAAGTGTTTTTATGTATTATTTGTATATTTTTATAATATTTTTATGCGTTTAAATACATTAATAATGATGAAGGTTCACCTTTGAAAGACAAAATTATTAACACACTAGGTAATATTATATTCTTTAAAGTAAAGTACATACATACAGTAGGGATACCATTTTAAACCATGACAAAATATTATAAATGTATAATTAAAGTTGTTATTTTTTTAAATAAAGGATTTACTTTGAAACCTTTGTGCACTTTTTAAAAGTCTACCTAAGTGTGTTAAGAACTAGTGTACATTGTAAACTCACATGTCGCTCTTATGGACTTCCCAATCAATTAAAATGTGCTATCTGGAGCTTTGAGCCGAAGAAGAGAATGATGGAATGGATTGCATTATCTCATATTTAGATATATGTGGTGGTGAGGTCAGAGGAAGTGGGCCTGACTGGGTCTGGTGGTCTGAGAAGGTCACTCTGTTTCCTGAGAGAAAGTCTTGATGAAGCGGTCGAGGTCTTTCCTCATCACAGCTTTCATTTTACACTTTAGTTCCCATAACCTTCCTGTGTTTGGGACATTCGAGGCAGCGGCACCCTGGAGACACACACACACACAGAGTATTATTGACATCACATGCCTTTCATGCTTGAAGACAATCTCGCTGGTTATAGGTTCTCTTCTGTTATTCTTTTTCATCCCTCTCATATCCTTTGTTGTTGCAGAACCAACATTACACATTCAAAACCAAATACTTCATAAACCACTTCAATTTCTAAAGTAATATCAACCAACTTCATTGCCAAATATAGTTTCAATGTCTATTTTGCCTAGCTTCAACAGACAGGGATTTGTTTGGTTAATGCACTTATTCCATTTTTTTTTAAATGTCGTGTTACACTACAGTTTGAAACATACATGTTGTCATGATCACCAGCGATCAGGGACTTTTGAGATCGCTGGTGAACTATACATCATAACGAACTACATTTCCCAGCATTCCGTCACACACACCCGGTCTCCACTTACACTGATCACTTCCGCAGCTGCAACCCGTTCACTACAGAATTTTTTGGACTATAAATATACCCTGCACCCGTCTTGTCTTTGCTCTGTTGTTATATGTCTTCATGATTTCCTAGCCCTGTTTCTGTTGGTATTGTATAGTTTGTTATTGCTCATGTTTTGTCCTAGTTCTCGTTCTTAGTTTAAGATGTGTTATTTTGTTATTTTGTTTTGCACGATGTCCTGTTTTTGTAAGATGACTCACCAATAAATGCACATGGATCCTACCGTTTGTCCCGTCTCCAATACCAGTTCGTGACAGAACGACAGAGCCCAAAATGGATCCAGCAGATGATGAGATCATCAGACTCCAGCAGGGTAATCGCTCCGTTGAGCGATACATAGCGGAGTTTTTGAACTTGGCCCCGAGAAGCAGTTATCCAGATATACTGCTGTTGATGTTTTTTAATGGAGGACTTTCAGACCCAATTCGCCATCATATGCCAGCTTATGAGGAGGATTGGGGTCTATACTTATTTATGGAGTTTGCCCTCTTGTTGTCGGGCTCTCCCCTCACTATTTCTGTTCTGGAGGGGGAACCCCAGCAGAACAAGAGGAAAGCCAAACTCAAACTCCGTTCCTATCCTCGTCGGCCAAGGTCACGATATGGTTTTTCTGATCCCCAGGAATGGATGGCAGAGCTGTGTGACTCCCCAGTGCTGCCGGAGCAGCCATCTGAGTCTCACGAGAAGCTGGAGGTGCCATTTGAGTCCCATGGGGGAGTTTCAGAGCCGTGTGATTCCTCAGTGCTGCTGGAGCAGCCATCTGAAATTAACGAGAGGCCGGAGGTGTCATCTGAGTCCCAGGAAGGTATTTCAGAGCCGTGTGATTCTCCAGTGCTGCCGGAGCAGCCATCTGAGTTCAATGAGAAGCCGGAAGTGTCATTCGAGTCCCATGAAGGGATGTCAGAGTCGTGTGAATCTCTAGTGCTGCCGGAGCAGCCATCTGAGTGCCACAAAAGACTGTTTGAGGCTTGGGATTCTTTAGCCCCACTGGAGTTGGAGGAACTGCCAGTATTTTCTGAATCAAAGTCTCCTGACCCGCTGGAGTTCGATGAACTGCCAGTGTTTCCTGAACCAAAGCTTCCTGACCCGCTGGGGTTGTATGAACTGCCAGTATTTCCTGAACCAAAGTCTCCTGACCCGCTGGAGTTCGATGAACTGCCAGTGTTTCCTGAACCAAAGTCTCCTGACCCGCTGGGGTTGTATGAACTGCCAGTATTTCCTGAACCAAAGTCTCCTGACCCGCTGGGGTTGTATGAACTGCCAGTGTCTCCTGAACCAAAGCCTCCTGACTTACTGGGGTTCGGTGAACCGCCAGTACCTTCTGAACCAAAGCCTCCTGACTCACTGGGGTTCGATGAACCGCCAGTACGTCCTGAACCAAAGCCTCCAGAACCACGGTGGGCGTTTAACCCATTTTTGCCTACTAAACCTAAACCCCTAGACATACTTCACCTTCATGCTCCAGGTCCTCCGCAGCTTCATGCTCCAGATCCACCTGAATTCCATGCTCCAGGTCCTCCACAGCTTCATGCTCCAGATCCGCCTGAATTCCATGCTCCAGGTCCTCCACAGCTTTATGCTCCAGATCCGCCGGAGTTCCACGCTCCAGGTCCGCCACAGTTCCTTGTTCCACAGTTTTTGTATTTCTTGTTCCTGTCTAGTCACTGTGTTATGTGCCAGTTTTGTTTTGGACCCTCCATGCCCTCCCCCTGTTCCGCCTCCGCTTCACCTCCCTCCTGGAATATTCTGTCGCGTCTGGAATCCGCTCCTTAGGAGTGGGGGTACTGTCATGATCACCAGCGATCAGGGACTTTTGAGATGGCTGGTGAACTATACATTATACAAACTACATTTCCCAGCATTCCGTCACACACACCCGGTCTCCACTTACACTGATCACTTCCGCAGCTGCAACCCGTTCACTACAGAATTGTTTGGACTATAAATATACCCTGCACCTGTCTTGTCTTTGCTCTGTCGTTATATGTCTTCATGATTTCCTAGCCCTGGTAGTCCTGTTTCTGTTGGTATTGTATAGTTTGTTATTGCTCATGTTTTGTTCTCGTTCTTAGTTTTAAGCTTTGTTGTTTTGTTTTGCACGATGTCCTGTTTTTGTAACATGACTCACCAATAAATGCACATGGATCCTACCGTTTGTCCCGTCTCCCATACCAGTACGTGACACATGTACACAGGGATGGGCAAAAATACATTGAAATGTATTTTGAAATAAAATACCAAATACTTAAATTTTACATGTATCAAAATAAACTACAAAATACAGCAGCCACAACAAGTATCAAAATAAAATACTGTTTGTATTTTGAAAATACTACAAAATACTTTTACAAGGGAGCATGACATTTCTTTGCAAACCTTCCATCAATAGGCCTAATTGATCAATCCCTTCACCATTAAACTGACTTAGTCAAGTATACAGTGTTGACAGCAAGTTTAAGTCAGCTTCTCTGCCAACTCATTCACCTCTACTCCTGTACATGAGTAGGTATTAACCTATAGGTATAAAGGTATAAATCTTTGTTTCTCTTTCATTTTATATGAAAATCCATCATACAGAAAGTCCTGTCTTGAAGATGTTCTCTTTAATCACTGTAAAAACTATGTAATGCAGATAATGAGTTGGAATTATTAGTACTATACGTGTTTCCATCCATTGGGTGGTCAGTAAAATTGACACCATCTCTTAACAGTCTTATATTTTAAAAGCGTGACATATTCATTAATTTTCCTTCGGCTTCGTCCCTTATATATCAGATCGCCACAGCAGAATGAACCACCAACTATTTTGGCATATGTTTCATGCAGTGGATGCCAATAGTATCTGAATGCAGCCTTTATGATGCAAGCTGAGATTGCATCGTCCAGGGATGCAGTGTCAGACACAATGCACTCAGTGGAGCTACTGATGTCATTGTGAGGGGTAGGGTTAGGGGTGGGGTTAGGTGAGCGCATTAAAAAGCATTGGATGCAGCTCAGCTTGCATCTGCACCGAGTCTGCAGCCAGACCCCTCTCCTTCCAGCCACAACCCAGTACTGGGAAACACCATAATACTCTCGCATTCACACACACACATACACTACGGCCAACTTAGTTCATCATATTCACTTATACCGGATGTCTTTGGACTGTGGCCTTGTGAAGAGATGATCCCAAGGTATCCATAATCCTGGACCAGGTCGTATCCCGAGCTGATGCTGTGGTCGTCATGGAGAAATGGAGTGCATGAGACTGATTCCTGAATGACCACGTTGACAAACGAGTCCCCACATTGATCCTGCGGGCCAACCTGACCGCCCGCCGGTGCCCTACTCACACCTGCAGCTTCTCCACAATGGACGTCCAGCTTCTCCAGCCTCCGGCGTCTAGACTGCAGCTCTGAACAGGAACTTTGGCCACATGAAAAATGGTCGTGCCCAACAGAGCCTAGTTTCTCTCTAGGTTTTTTTTTCCCTTCACTTCGTCAATTGGTGAAGTTTTTTTTTCCTCTGCGCTGTCGCTGCTGGCTTGCTCGGATCGGGACTTGTGGAGCTGTGCTTCGGTGGATTTGCTCTACAGTGTTTGAACTTTCAGCAGTGAAATTTAAACCACACTGAACTAAACTACACTGAACTTCAACTCTGTAATCTGGACTCTACTAAAACTATGTTAAGCTGCTTTGACAATCTATATTGTGAAAAGTGCTATATAAATAAACATGAATTGAATTGAATTGACTGTGGGGGACCCGGAGCACCCGGAGGAAACCCACGCCAACACGGGGAGAACATGCAAACTCCACACAGAAATGGCAACTGACCCAGCTGAGATTCGAACCAGCGACCTTCTTGCTGTGAGGCCACAGTGCTAACCACTGAGCCACTGTGCCGCTAGGGCAATATATTAAATTTTTTTTTATTTTATTTTAATGTTGTTCGTCTTATTTTCTTGGTATCTACATAAGCAATCCTCTAAAACTACTATTATTGGTGCAGTATACTCGTTCTCCCAAGATTTTATCAGTTCTTTAACTGGAAGACTCTCAGTTTAACCCCTTAGTGAACACCAGTACACTATCTTTAGGTGTTTTTTATTTTTTATTTCTAAACTTCCTCTGCATTTCCACCAGCAGCACTGAGACTGAGAAAGATTATGTGCTGTAGGCTCCATATTCCTGTTTTTGGACTGATATTTTATTCCATCTCTTTTCTTAAATAAAGATGCTAATGCATTGTACACTACTGCCATTATATTACTGGTCTTAGCATTGTGCAGTATATTAATTTTCAATGATTGGCAAATAACTAAAAAGGCACCATTCAGAGGCCGCATTTTTATGATGTCATCATGTAGACTTTTTACAAAGTATTTTAAAGTATTTAAAAAATACAAAAATACAAGACACTAAAGTATTTTGATACAAAATATAAATCAATTTTCAACAACCCCATCAAATACAAATGACAAAATACTATTTTGTATTTGAAATACGTATTTGAAATACTTGTATCATAAATACTGCCCATCCATGCATGTACATTACATATCAGGGCTTTTCCCCAATGCATTTAATTGAATGTTAAAACCCCATTTATGCCCTTTATCTTAAGGTCCTCTTCTCTAGAATATGGTTGGCATCATTTTTGCAGTGCTAACCTCCCACTGGGGAGCCAATCGAATAGAATATTAGAATGTTAAACAATAGAATAGAATGTTATGCCAGATACTCAAAGCTCTTGTGCTCATTTTCAGCCATTTAAGCATTCAAAGTGTTCATGTTATGCTCTATTTATTATTGCTTTTGTAATATTACCTTCAGTGGTACTTTTAAAAAGGTATACTTTTGTAATTTAGGTAGAATACAGACCTTTTGGGTATAAACCTGTAGTTTTGAAAAGGTACCACCCCATTGATTGGCTGATTGATTGATTGATTGATTGATTGATTGCAGTCTTTAATGTAACTATCAATGTAAATGGCATAGTTTGAAGATCAATGAGCATCATAAATAATTACTCTCTCATAGATGGATGGATTGATCAATGGGAATGGATAGATAGATGGATATAAGCAATAGTCAACATTTGAAGTGGATCAAAACCTTTCATCAAAATTGCCCTAAAACTATTGAACACTCATTCTTGTCTTGGGACAGTTTTGAAGAATGTTTTTAATCCACTTTAAATGTTGACTATTGTAGATCTGGATAGATGGATTGATAGATATGGATAAATAGATATAGTTAGACAGATCTTGTTAGAGATGGATAGATATATCTAGTTAGATATGGATTGATGGAATGGGTAGAGGGATTAATCTAGAGATAGGTAGATAGATGAATAGATCTAGAGATGGGTAGGTGGATGGATGGATCTAGAGATGGACATATCTAAAGATGGATGGATCGATGGATGGATTTAAAGATTGATGGTTAGATCTATAGGTGGATAGATAGATCTAGAGATTGATGGAGGATGGGTGGATGGATGAATATATCTTGATATGGGTGCAAGGATCTAAATATGAATGGATCGACAGATTTAGAGATGGATGTATGGATGGATAGATCTAAAGATTGATGGTTGGATAGATGAGATGCATGGGTGGATGGATAGATCTAGAGATGGATGGGTGGATCTAGGGAGAGATGGATGAGTGGATAGATCAACAGGTGGATGGAAATATCTAAAGATGGATGGATCGATTGATTTAGAGATAGATGGATGGATAGATCTAAAGATTGATGGTTGGATAGATCTAGCAATGGATGAATGATAGATCTAGTGAGAGATGCATAGATGGATGGATGGATCTAGAGATGGATAGATTGATAGATAGAGATGGATGGATGGATGGATGGATGGATGGATGGATGAATGGATGGATGGATGGAAGAATGGGTGTATGGCTGGACAGAGTTAGAGATGGAAGAATAGATTTGAATAGATGAATATATTTAGATGGACAGATAGATGGGTGGATTGATGGGTGGATAGATCTAGATATGGATGGATGGACCAATTTAGAGATGGATGGATAGATAGATTTTGGATGGATAAACTTAGATGCCATAATAGATTAATAGATTTAGATGGATCAATTTAAATAAATCTCTTTGCTTTTATATTTGAAAGGCTTGTGCATACACCTATTTTCTAGCTATAAAATCTCATAATATACCACAAACAAATTAAAATTTACCAGTAGAAACATTCTGCTCATGTTGTGTTCAGGTTTATCATGTAGTTCTTAATGTTTCATCATTAGACGCAGATTAAAATTTATATAATAAAATATTAAAGAGAGAAATAAGTAAAATAAAAAAAATAGAGAGAGAGAGGGAGATGTTTATTTTAGGATACAATCAGAAATACTTATGTAATGCTAAACACTGTGAAAATGAACACTAACCCAGAATTTACAGATTTAAGATGTAAAACTTCAGTATATGAGTATGAGGTTTAATAGTTATGTTGTCCCAAGACAAGTCGATTAAGTTAAGCTGCAAAAGTCATTTTTTGAGTGTACTGCATGTACTTTTATAAGCAATGCAAAAAAGACAAAAGAAAACTCAGGATTTAATTTACCTAGAATAAACGTAGCTACTTCTAGCACATTGTATGCACTTACAGAATTTCCATCTCCCATAACACAGATGTAAAGCTCTCGGCGATTATATTCGCAAATGGTCTTGATTTATTTGATCGCTCTTTATGACCGTAGCATGGAGCTCGATAGTCCTGAGAGACAGAACCTTTTGATCAGACTGTATTTTCAAAAGGACAAAAAAACGTTTAATGGAGTTCACTTATCCTCCATAGATTCAGATCAGCAAAATGCCATATTGTGTGAATCAAAAAGACATGTGTTGAAGAATTAAAAGCTGTCACATTGCCAGATAAGACAGAATACGTGCTGTGTCTGGTCAGTAATGCTGACTCCAAGTCTATAAAACCCCACAGTCTTTATATACTCGATATATCACTCTGCAGGTTACTTCAAATGTCACAATGTGCTAAGAAACACAGAAATTCGACATTATATCATCAAACAAATAGCAACTAAAAGGTATATTCATTTTTAAAGATTTAAAGTCTGTGGAATTTTGTCTGATTGTACTTTATTGTACACAATCTTTTATGCACAGTAAAGTAAACATACTGTACAATGCAAACATACTGTGCAATGTTTACTTTATTGCACATTAAAACATACACTGTTAATAATTTCCTGTATTATCTACAGTAACTTACTGGCAGCAGTTCCCCAGTAATTTACTGTAAAATCAATTACAGCAAACATACTGTATTTACATTTACAGCACCATTTATCTTGCTGTATGTGCATTTACAGAATTGTATGTATATCTTTACTGTAAAATATACAGTAATTTTCACAATGCAACTTTGACATACAGTAACATACTGCATAACTGTCCTACAGTAAAATACAGTTCATATTCCAGTTAAATACTGTTTCATTTACAAAAATCGTCAACAGTGCATATAATTATGTTCACCCAAAAATTTGAGTTTCTTTTTTCTGTTGAACACAAAATAATAATAATAATAATAATAATAATAATAATAATAATAATAATAA
>CAIGQV010019101.1:9082708-9101677 GCA_903798115.1 Danio jaintianensis
AATAATAATAATAATAATAATAATAATAATAATAATAATAATAATAATAATAATAAAAATGCTGGTAACTGGTTGCCAATGGCATCCATAGTAGTAAAACATGCATACTATGGAAGTCAATAGCACTAGGTTTCCAACATTCTTCAAAATATCTTCTTTTGTGTTTAACAGGAGAAATCTCAAACATTCATTCATTCATTTTCTTTTCGGCTTAGTCCCTTTATTAATTTGGGTTGCCACAGCAGAATGAACCGCCAACTTATCCAGCATATGTTTTATGCAGCGGATGCCCTTCCAGCTGCAACCCATCACTGGGAAACACCCATACCACATGTCTTTTGGACTTGTGAGGAAAACCGGAGCACCCGGAGGAAACCCACGCGGACACGGGGAGAACATGCAAACTCCACACAGAAATGCCAACTGGCCCAGCCAGGACTAGAGTTTAAGTAAATGATGACCGTTTTCATTTTTGAGGCATTATCCCTTTAAGGTATGGTTTAGGAATAGCACTTTTAACCCCATTTATGTAATGACTATGATACACAGTATACATGCGAAACAAGACTGTATAATAAAGTGCAAAATTCTTCCTGTTTTAGCTTAAGTTAATGCACAGCAATCCATTAATTATCCCTTACTTATTACACGGCTGTCTGAAATACTCTCTTTTGATTGGTCAGTCGCAACATTCCAAGGTATGTTACAACCGATAAATAATGCAGGCTCATTCGGGAACTTCAAATCACCTTGACCGTCAGTGAATACGTTCAAGTCCATATACTTACATCCACATCCTTTTGTGTCTGCTTGTCTGTCACACTGCAGTTTTTGACTGTTTGGTGCCGCCATGTGAATGAACAATACATAGGTTAGTATCATTAAACCGGTTTCATTTCTGTCAATTTTGCGTTTTTTGACGGTTTGGCGCCATCCAAGTTATTCATCATGAGTGAATAATGCACAGATTAGTGTATGCTCCATTCAGCTTCACTAGTTAGCTTTGTGTTTTTGATTGTTTGACTCCATCTTGTGACTGAATAATACGCAGGTTAGTGTATGCTTCATCAGCTTCACTCAGCCGGCTTTGTTTGTTTCAGCTTCGCATTTTTGACTGTTTGGCGCCATCTTGTGACTGAATAATGCACAGGTTAGTGTATGCTCCATTTAGCTTCACTCAGCCGGTTTAGTTTCTGTCAGCTTAGTGTAAGTAAAGCATTAATAAACGATTAGAGCTCAGAACAATGTTTTAGGTGTAATTTTTATATGTTGTGGCAAGCAGTCATGTAATAAGCCGGATAAAGTACATCCAGGACAGTTGTTTTTGAAGAATAAAGCCCTCCATTTCACGTCAATAAGCCTGTCAGACGTTATTCTGCGATTACAACCTCCTGGATGTATTTTATCCCAAACATATACCAGGTAAAAAAATGAACCTGCTTGCTTAGAAATGTGATATCGCACATGATCTGATAGACAAGTTACACAAACTGAGCAAGATTGCTTGCATTCTAAAACGTGACACTTTCAAATTCTAATTTTGTCATTTGTCATACACAGTATGATATGCAGTGAAATGCCAGCCTGATCTCAAGAGAAAACGTAACTATTTTACGTTTTGTCAGTTTAGTGGCTAATTCGTATGAATTCATATGAGTTCAGTCGCATGAAAATGTACGATTTGTAAAAGGAGGCGTGACACTAAATTGTATGAATGAGATTGTACAAATTAGCCACTAAATCAAAAAGTTATGAATTGCCATGAGATAGCGTTGGAAATGTTTACACAACCACTTGTGACCTTAAACATAATAACAACAATAACAAAAACGATGATAATAACAATACAAATCTAAATTTTGGAGAAATAGAAGTTATGCAATGGAACATAAAAGCAAATATAAAATATTTATAAGACTTTCGATATAGAGTATGTGGCTGAAAAAAAAGTATAAAGTATGTAAACATAAAAGAGCTATCTGTACAAACAGAAATGTTTCTAACAAAGTGCCTGCTGCAGGAATGTATCCTATAGGTGGTTTGTCAAGCCCACTAGTACCACTTAATACCTGCCTCTAAATATGACCCATAGAAATAGTGAAACTTGCCTTGTAAAGCACAGCTAATAATTTAAGGAGGAATCCACATCTGTGAGTACTCTACCCATTCACACTAAATACTTTGTTTACCTTGAATAGTCGTGTCTGCTCTGCGGGGTCTCTAGAAGCCTGTAAACAGCACAGGTGTCTTTCTGCCTTCCCTGCAGGATAGATTAAACAACATCAGACAGACGCTGATGCTAAATGCATTATCACAAAGTAGAGGACTGGGAAATAACTGACCAAAATTGGGTCTTGTTGATAAATTGTGTTAGTATGTCATATTGTGAATTGGTCTAGCAGGTCAAGTCAATTTTACTTGAAATTGATCTGATGAAAAAATGAGAATTATTTAATCTAACAGCCCTGTGGAAAAATTGAAGTTAAACTAGTAGTTAGACATGAATGCTGTTGGTGAACAAGCCTGTGGTAGTATTGCTGGTTTAGCTAGTTAAGAAACCTGGTGTAGACTAGAGATAGGACATTTTAAGGATGTTAACCGTTCCAAATTCTCTTTACGGTTGGAGTTTTATACTGTGCAATAGTTTCAAACTGATTTGTGAGGAATAAATGTTTGAACATATGAGCACACATTTGGGATCCTGGACCTCAATACCAGTCATAAGTGTCATTTCTTTTTTGTTAATTGAGATTTTTACATCTCAAAGCTGATAAATAAGCTTTCCATTGATGTGTGGTTTGTTAATACTGGAAAATATTTGGCTGTCAACTATTTGAAAACCTGAAACCCTCAAGAAAATCGAAATATTGTGTAAATCACATTTGCTACACAATATTAAGTTCTCAGCAATTTAGATTACCCAACAAAAAAAGATTTTATCCCAAGATAACAACCACTAAATAAACCAGGACTTCAAATCACCTTGACTGTCACTGAGTTCTCAGTAATTTAGATTACTAAACAAAAATAGGTTTTAATATTGACAGTAGAAAATATCTTTACTTGATATTCTAATGATATTTGGCATATAGCAAAAATGTACTGTGTATATTTTGACTCATTGTCAATTATACGCTTGCAACATAAAAACTAAGCTTGAACTAAGTTTGAACTAAGCTCACAATGTAAAATCCTTCTTATATACCACAGCCACTTGAGACAACATAGCAATGTTCATATGACATCACACATTTTGCCATATTTTTTAAAGATGTTTCAACATATAATAATGTATTTTTTTTATACAGTTGAAGTCATAATTATTAGCCGTTTCAATAAATTATTTATTTTGGCTAGAATAAAAGCAGTAAAAAGGTGAATATTATTAGCCCTTTTAAGCATTTGTTTTTTGATTGTCTACAGAACAAACCATCATTATACAATGATTTAACTACCTGTAATTACCCTAACTCACCTAATTAACATAGCCTTTAAAATGCACTTTAAGGTGAATACTAGCATCTTGAAAATATCTGGTAAAATATTATGTACTGTCATCATGGCAAAGATAAAAGAATATCAGGAGGCTA
The DNA here is from genome assembly GCA_903798115.1 of Danio jaintianensis. NCBI lineage: Eukaryota > Metazoa > Chordata > Actinopteri > Cypriniformes > Danionidae > Danio > Danio jaintianensis. Next base: position 9,086,299 of record CAIGQV010019101.1, read on the forward strand.
ATAATTCAGGAGGGCTAATAATTCTGACTTCAACTGTATTTAATCTTTAATTTCACATTACTGCAATGATGCAATCTCCAAAATAATCACATTGATCTATTTAGTTCTGCTAATTTATTTTCCACTAATTAACGTTCTTCATCTTGACGTGATTCAAATTCGCAGTTCAGCAAGCTTGACATTTGCAGCATGTTTTTTTTTTCTTTTTTCCAGCATTCACAAGCTACAATCATTGTAATGAAGTGCAGTGAGACACTCCTACTTTATTCCTCCTACACAGTTCCAGTCTTCCAGTCAATACACTCTCAGAAAAAAAGGTACGCAAGCTGTCACTGGGGTGGTACCTTTTCAAAAGGTAGACATTTGTACTTAAAGGGTCCATATTTGTACCTCAAACGTATATATTCGTACCAATATGTACCCTTGAGGTATTAATATGGACCTTTTAGGTACAAATTTGTACCTTTTGAAAAGGTACCACCCCAGTAACAGCTCATACTTTATTTCTGAGAGTGTATGAAACTCTTACGGGGGGGTTACGGTGGCTCAGTGGTTAGCACTGTCGCCTCACAGCAAGAAGGTCGCTGGTTCGAGTCCCAGCTGGGCCAGTTGGCATTTCTGTGTGGAGTCTGCATGTTCTCTCCTTGTTCGCATGGGTTTCCTTCTGGTGCTCCGGTTTCCCCCATTTCCCCCACAGTCCAAAGACATGCATTCATTCATTCATTCATTCATTTTCTTTTTGGCTTAGTCCCTTTATTAATCTGGGGAACGAACCGCCAACCTATCCAGCATATGTTCCACGCAGCGGATGCCCTTCCAGCCGCAACCCATCACTGGGAAACATCCATACACACATTCACACACTACGGACTATTTAGCTTACCCAATTCACCTATAGCGCATGTCTTTGGACTTGTGGGGGAAACCGGAGCACCCGGAGGAAACCCACGCGAACACGGGGAGAACCTGCAAACTCCACACAGAAATGCCAACTGACCCAGCCGAGGCTCGAACCAGCGACCTTCTTGCTGTGAGGTGATTGTGCTACCCACTGCGCCACCGCGTCGCCCCCAAAGACATGCAGTATTAGTGAATTGGGTAAACAAAAGTGTCCGTAGTGAATGTGAATGTGTATAGGTGTTTGCCAGTACTGTGTCGCAGCTGGAAGGGCATCTGCTGCCTAAAACATATGCTGGAATAGTTGGAGGTTCATTCCGCTGTGGTGACCCCTGATAAATAAGGGACTAAGTCAAAGGAAAATTAATGAATGAACTCTTACAGATTCTAGTATAACATTCCTATTCCCAACCCTATAGAAACCATCACATCCCACATTTGAGACCAGCATCCTTATGCTAGAGTTTTCAATTTCAATCTGTTTTTACTGCTTTAGACATTTACACTCTTCGCTGCATCAGACTGATAAAAAATCACTCTGATAAATCATTGAAATATGTGTAGGGACTAGGGAGGAGTACGCTTGTATAAGTACGCAAACTTATGTTACATTACTTAGCAGACTCAGCACATCTGCTCGTGGTCCTGTTTGCAGATTAGTCAGACATTCCCAGCTTATGATGTCTGCTAGTCGTGCAGCTGTGCAGTGGAGACCCCCACCAGGGGGCTCAGCATCTGGACTCCATACCCTAATTTCAGGGCGTGTTTAGAGGTCAGGCAGCAAAAAAAAGGTCCTGGGAAGAATTACAGGATATGGAGTCTATCAAACATCTTCCTTGATTTCAACTGAATATTAGAGGGGAGGGAGACATATTAGGGAGAGACCTATGTTTCATCCACAATTTTTATCTTCATAAAAAAGCCAAGATGTGCATCAATTTTGAAAATTGGGTGGGATAAAGTTTTAATCTGATAAGAGAACCTGACCATAAACTACACTGTATAAAATGTTGGGTTCCAGATTTGTGTTAGGACAACATGAAGAAATTAAGTTAACTTATTAGTTTTTACAAATTTAAGTGGATTAAATATAAAACAATTAAGTTGTATGTAATTAACAATTAAAAATATGAAAAAATATTTCAGCTTTATTTAAATAAGTGGTTTGAATAGAGCAAATGCCATTTTTTGAGTATATAATGGAAATACATTTACAGTGGTCCCTCGCTATAACGTGGTTCACCTTTCAAGATCTCGCAGTTTCGTTGATTTTTTTTTTGTGCAATTTGACGTGCTTTTTTTTTTTTTTTACAACAGATTGTGTTCTGCGTCCTGATTGGCTGTAGACCATTGTCAATCAATCTCCTCTGTGTCTCCTGTACAATACAGAATGCGTTCAGCTTGCCAAATTAACATAAATCTTCGATCGCTAGCAGTGTGAGTTCCAACAAGGATGCAAAAAGGGTTGTAACTGTCCGCAGCAAGACCATCGTAAAGGGAGTCGCACACCGTATGCGCCACGCCACGATGCGCCATGCAAACGTAGGTTTCTATCAGGGTACGCACACAATGTGCACATCAGGTGTGTGTTACTTCCAACTGTCATGTGCGTGGCGTATCTGCTGTGCGACCGACTTAAGGATGGAGTCTGCTTTAGCTTTGTGGATCAGTAACTGCAGGAAAAAGAACATTACGCTGGATGCCAACATTATCCTCACAAAAGCTAAAAAGCTTTATGAACCTTTTACTGACAGCGATGAATGTTGCGCCTGACAACGGGTTTTGCTCTTTGGTTACATTCTATAATACCGGACTTATTTTTCTACGAAAGTGTGAATTTTGAGAGTTTAAACGAGAGAAAAGTGTGAAAATGTTAATGCCTGTCTAAGAAAAGTGTATAAAGTGTGTAGTGAGGGGTTTTACAGCCTTAAAACATCTATAATAATTGTAAAAAATAAAGCTGTCTACTTCGTGGATTTCGTTTGTAACGTAACTCCCGTAGTAAACGAGGGACAACTGTACTGAAAAAAATCGAGTGTGCTCATAGAAAAGTTGTGTAATTTTGTTTTAAAAGATAATTTAATAACAAATATGTGCATAATAAGAATGCATTAATAGACAAACCAGTAGATCGCCTACATTGTAAAATATCAGAAATATTGTTTTGGTCATTCCAAAAACCCTTCATCAAACTCCATCAAAGTGTTTCAGTATATTATGTCCCAGGACTGTCTTGAATGTCTGTGTTTCCAACGAATGGTCTCACACCTCCAAACCCCAGTGGAAGTTCATTGCGTTCAAGTTTCGTCTTTTGAGGCACAAGTAATTTAGACAACATGTAAAAAAGAAATGATGGATGGATGGATAGATCTAAAGATTGATTGCTGGATGGATCAAGAGATGGATGGATGGATCAAGGAATGAATGGATGGATGGATGGATACATCTAGAGATGGATGAATTAATAGATTTAGAGATGGCTGGATGGAAAAATTTAAAGATTGATGGATGGATAGCTATGTAGCTTTAGCTCTAGTTCTACCAGGAAGACATAATGTCACGTCACTCATCTCAATCAGTTCCAACCAATAGCCACGAGACTCAAGGAATATATAAGCTGTCCATTCATTTCATTCATTTGGTTGCAGATACTGATGCGGACGTTCACCCACCATCCTCCCCACCACCATCAGGTTGGTCCTGTCCAGGAGGGTAAGCTCCGTCCCTGCCTTCGTCCTTGGCAGCCATAGCTGGATCTACAAACTTTCGATTCAAGCTATGGATGGGGCCTCCGCCAAAGAAATCCTATGTTTTGTTAAATCATACTGTTTGTCATACGATACTCATCAAATAAATGTAATTCAATATCATATTTATCCCCCTGGTCTTTCTGGTAGAACTAGAGAGAGATTGATGGATCTAGAGATGGATAGATGGATGAATACATCTAAGACTGATAAATCAATACATCTAGATATGGATGAAAAAAAGGAAACGGTGCCTTATTTACAAATGTTTTATATGTATGATATTCCAGTTTTGCGCATAAATCTAATTTGCACCTTTGGATGGAAACATAGCTAATCTGATCAGAGCTTAGAGGCAATCCAAGGATCATTCACTCTCCAAAAACAAAACCCTGTGTAGATACACCCAACTCATGTCAGTCTTAGTTGACTGTGATGATAAGGTCATTCCACCCTCCCTCCCTCCTCTACCCCTCTTGTTGTCTGCCAAAGCTTCATTGTGCTGCACTCATGCACTCGCTCACTGCAGCACTCCATCTATCCATCCATCATGCTTGTTCTGTTGGCTTGTCACCCAGATAAGATCACTTACATAAACAACTTAAACACTAGAGAGAAGGAGACCCGGCAGAGAGACACTTCCTCTTTCTCTGTGGCATGTTAATTAGGGAAACAGTCGAGGTCGTGGAGCCTTATTTCAAGTTCTGAGCTGATCAGTACAAAGACTAGCATTCTCGTGGGTGCTATTATTCATTCATTATTTAGTCTTTCACATTTGCCCTCGAAATAGCATCTTGAATTTTTGACACCCTGTCATTTCATATATGTTTTAGGTTTTCGTTAACTTGACTTAAGAGGAGGAATAGATGTAGGAGGTGGAATATATATTAGGCTGCAAGTAAACAGTTTTTGTGGAATTATAAGGGTTGGATGTAGGAAAATAAGTTGCAAGTTAACCTGTTGGGGTTAAAGTGCTGTTGGGGAAGTTTTCATCCACTCTGAGGTAGTTTTGAGTCTTAATTTGGCCACAACTTTCTCTGTTTCAGCAAATTGAATGATTTTTGGTGAAAAATCTTATTTTCTGACATATTTTGGGAAAATGCTTTGAAAAGTTTCAAAAATGTCACAATACACTTTGGGCAAATTGACTACCCTTTTGTTATGGTCTTGGCTGTTTTTGCCCCATTGACTTCCATTATAATGACATTTTTTGATTGCAAAGCCATGGCACCATTTAATCATGCATTCTTGATTGTTGGTGGTTTTCCCTGTTGGGAAGAGTTACAATTTTTAATTTTTACTGTTGATCATCAGTTGCAGTGCAAAAAAAAGCTTACTTTCCAACTTCTATATGGAGTATAATGTGTGTGAGAACTTTGCGCACTTATTTTGATATGTCTGAGAAAATCAAAATAAGTCCCTCAGCTCTCCGAATATAGTAAACATAGTGTATTTATGCACACACACTATAATCTGCTGTTTTACTCCATTGAACGCCATAAAAAAGCCAGAAACTTTTTTTGCACAGGCCTATCTAAAGGGTTAATGCTGCAGACTGATGATCAACAGTAAAAAATACACATTTTACCTCTTCCCAACAAGGAAAACCACCAACAATCAAGAATGCATGATTATATGCTGCATGTCATGGCTTTGCAATCAAAAAATGTCATTATAATGGAAGTCAATGGGGCAAAAACAGCCACGAACATCTTTATCTTATTCTTCATGCAATCCAGAAAGGGTTGTTTGAGCTGTTTCTCAACTGTACATATTGAAATTTATATTTCCTTCAGCCTGAGATTCATTCATTTCACATTTAACGTTTGGTGTAAACATTTTTAAATGCATTTTTAAATTATTATTACAAACAAGCAAGCCCAGCCTAGATGAAAAAAGTAATGCAAAAGTAATGTAACGCATTGAAGTTACCAAATACCACATTTAGTTTTTTTTTTTTTTTTTAAGTAATGCAATAAAACATTACTTTTAAAAGTAACATCCCCCAACACTGCCCGCAGCACTAATTCTGCACCCCTAATTGCAACAAAATGTGAAAGTTTTAGTGTCTTCCATCTTTGGGTGTCATCTCTGGGTGTTTTAGGTCTTTGGGTGTCATCCATGGTTTTGTTGCTTTGAATGAATAGGGCTTTTATACAGGTTGTGAGATGCTCTGGTCTGTTTTTCACCATGACACACACTGCACACATTCTTTTCTTAATTCCACTCCATACACTTGAATGCCATCATTGTGTGTCAATAAGGAGTTTATGTAAGCATCTGTACAGTATGTGTGGCATTGAGATTTACTAGACTCTGCCATAGCTAGATGAAACCCAGTACTTTTTGTATTTATAGTGAGCAATATATTTTAGGGTTAAAACATATACAGCGGGCGGCATGGTGGCTCCGTGGTAAGCACTGCTGCCTCACAGCAAGAAGGTCACTGGTTCGAGTCCCGGCTGGGCCAATGGCATTTCTGTGTGGAGTTTCTATGTTCTCCCCATATTGGCGTGGGTTTCCTCCGCTCTGGTTTCCCCCACAGTCCAAAGACATGCGGTATAGATGAATTGCGTAAACAAAATTGTCCATAGTTGTATGTGTGTAAATGCGAGAGTATATGGGTGTTTCCCAGTACTGGGTTGCGGCTGGAAGGGCATCCGCTGCGTAAAACATATGCCAGAATAGTTGGCGATTCATTCCGCTGTGTCGACCCCTGATGAATAAGGGACTAAGCCGAATGAACGAATGAACATATATGGCTTTAAAGAGATCATTTACCTAAAAATGAACAAATTTACTATTTTGTTTTATATTATTTTATTTTATCATAAAAATTGGGGTTTTAACATGCCAGACTTGCATCTTAAGAATCACAAAAGAACCATGTTTTTGGATAAAAATTTCTTTAACATTCTGGTAAAGAAAAAGTCACCTGTGTCCTTTCAGATCCTTTTTGTTCAGTGTAAGCTTTTAAATTTGACTTCTCATGTGACTTCTCACTGAAGGAAGCCAACGATGCAGAACAGATCTCACACATTTTCCTTTGATACACAGTATATGCACCATCCTGATCTCTATTTGTGAAACAAGAAAAGGGCAAGTAGGCTTTTAAAGTCCCAAGGTGGAGTGCATGTCTACGTGAGGGTTAACAGCTCTTTCCCCCAAAAAGCAATTTATACAACACAAGTGTCATTCAGAAAGAGTCAGAGGAGGATTGGGAATGAGATGAAAGGCTTTGAGTCATCTAGATAAGACCACATCCTCCAGCTCTCTTTAACCTTCAGCCAGCTGATGATAAACAGAGCAGTGGACCATTAGAGGATGAGGCAAAGATATGCTGGTCGAGCTGTAGAAATATCAGCGAGTAGGAGTTGCAGACAGCAAAGACGGTGATTTGCTGGATGTGGTCATCTATTGAAAGTATCGCTGTATGACTTTCAGGTGCTAATGCGTTTCTGTCTTTGAGGAAAGCAGTCATGAGAATTGTTCTTTCTTTTTCTATATATCTTAAGTGAAAATCCTTCACATAGCATCCAGGAAAGCATATAATCATTTTTCTTGTTCATACAGCCTTGTGGAGCGCAAAAAAAAGGGATTTCATGAATGCTATCATAGGCGACATTATGGTGCAGTGGGTAGCGCTGTCGCCTCACAGCAAGAAGGTCACTGGTTGGGTCAGTTGGCATTTCTGTGTGGAGTTTGCATGTTCTCCCTGTGTTGGCCTGGGTTTCCTCCGGGTGCTCCGGTTTCCCTCACAGTCCAAAGACATGCGCTAAAGGTGAATTGGGTAAGCTAATTTGTCTGTGGTGTATGTGTGTGAATGAGAGTGTATGGGTGTTTCCCAGAGATGGGTTGCGGCTGGAAGGGCATCCACTGCGTAAAACATATGCTGGATAAGTTGGCGGTTCATTTCGCTGTGGCGACCCCAGATTAATAAGATTAATAGTTTATATGAACTAAGCCGAAAAGAAAATGAATGAATGAATGCTATCATTTATGACTGCTTTAAAAGAATAGTGTATCCCCCAAAATGTAAACTATCATCAACATTAACAAGTTGTTCCAAACATATGACTTCATTCTTAAACATAAAATTGTCCCAATGTTCATTTTTGGAATATCAAATTTGAATATGGTTATGGTTAATTTAAGACTAAAACTGTAAAACTCCAAGGTTAAGATCAGTTGACGACCAAAGTTTTGCTATTGTTGATCATTGTTACATGTAGTCTACTACATTAGTCTGACACTGTGAGTAGCTTTTTGCCAGTGTCTTGAATTTGTTTTGGTCAGTCGATGATATACTGTATATCAATTTTATATTAGCATCATTGCAACCAGGTAAATGACCCTAGGGGAGAATTCTGGTGGCTAGTTCCTATAAGTACCCAGTGTGAAAGAATGTTGGTCCAGGGACAATACAAGATTTTGATCACACATCCTTCTTGACAAAGTCACAGTCATACACAAATTGCTAAACTCTATATCAGCGTGTTCTCTCTTCATTGGATCTGAACCCATATTGCTTTGCTGCAGTTGCTTTATATTTTACTTAGACTGCAGTATCCCAGGATTTATTCCTATGTATGCTCCCTATTTGTTGACAAATACACCGAAAAACATCTTATGGCACATAAATGCATCCCAGGGGGCTGAGACGCCTCTCCTCTGTCTGCGACGGGCGTTCAGTCTCATTTATAGGCCTGTTTATACTCTTCAGCCCACTAATGCACCCTTGTCATGCACACTAAAGCTGAAGCTGGATTTTTTTTTTTTTACGCAGCACAGGCTATAAACAGCCCAGAAATGTGGATTGTCAACCCCCTTTCCAGATTCCAAAACTGGTGTAGCTGGGCGTCCCTGCACAGTGTCACTAAATTAAGCTTCTGCTGCCAAATAGGGAATTATGTTGATTATCCATTGACTTTCATGTTTACATTCTCAGGACTGTGTCTGCGTCTTTTCCTCACACATTCTCATGTCAGTTATCTGCTTTGGGATATCCCTTATCTTGCAAACTTGAACTTGAGGATGATGCTTGCTTCAATCATGCTGATCAAGCAGATTTAGTGGAACCAGACTTGTAGAAAGCAGGAATTTCTTAAAATTTGGACATTTTTACAACGGATCATACCTGTTGGTCACAACTAAATTAGTATTATTAGTAGTATTATTAGTAACTATTTCCCAAAACTGTAGTAACTTTTTTTTAATTCATTTTTTTTTTTTACTTCTTTTATTCAAACTAGCGATTTCAGTATCAAAGACTACTGTAGGTCTTCGAATATTTTTTAAATTTTAATCACACTTAGGCCATCCGAGATATACTGTAGGTGACCTTTTTTCTTCTTCTCCTTCAGTAAAACACTAAATAAAAATCACAATTGTCCTATGGTGTCCATAAAATGGAAGTGGGTGACTACACTTTGAAATTCAAAAAATATTTATTCATTCATTCATTTTCCACAGCGGGATGAACCGCCAACTATTCCAGCATATGTTTTAAGCAGCGGATGCCCTTCCAGCTGCAACCCAGTACTGGGAAACACCCTTACACTCTCATTCACACACACAATCATACACTACGGCCAATTTTGTTTAGCCAATTCACTTATACATGTCTTTGGATTGTGGGGGAAACCGGAGCACCCGGAGGAAACCCACGCGAACACGGAGAGAACATGCAAACTCCACACAGAAATGCCAACTGGCCCATCTGGGACTCGAACCAGCGACCTTCTTGCTGTGAGGTGACAGTGTTAACAACTGAGCCACCATGCCGCCTTTCAAAAAAATATGGATGCAAAATATAATTAGGGGATGACACTCACTGACTTCCATTATAGATGCCAATAACAAAATGACAATAGTTTCAGCTAAATAATCTTCTTCACTGTTTTACAGTTTAGGGAACATACTCAAAATATTAATTACACAATAATAGGTATTAGTATGTCTTTAGTTTTTATCTTAAACATAAATGGAATAAGATAATATTAAAGTGATTGATAAAGGCTCTATCAATGCTTTATATCAGTGCAAATAGCTCCCTAACCTGTTGTTTAGTGTTTTACTGAAGTTTTACAGTATTATTAGTTCAATCTCCTGTAAATAACTATCAAGTCATCTGAGAACTACTTTGCTATTTTTGTTCACTGTTATTCCACTTTGTTTCCAGATGTCGAATTCCATCACAGTGTTGCAACATAGGCACATTCTGAAAACGTACCTCTATATACATTTTTGGAGATCGTGAATTATGTAGCCACAGGAATGTATGGCTGCATTTCATCTTTAAAACAAATGCTACGGGGCGGTATGATGGCGTTCTTTACCAGCTGACCGCTTACCTCCATATGAATGGCTTTTCCGCTGTTACCAGTTTGTCCAGTGGCTCGCCATGTATGTCGGTGGACTTGTGACATGGAGCGGAGTTGACCGTGATGACAGGGTTCGAGTCCGGCGAAGAACAGTTCCAGAAAGCAGGTAAGACAAAAACAAAAGTCAAAAATTAAAATGAACAAGTAAATAACATGGTGAGAATGTGGTAAAATCTGAAAACATGGTAAAAATCAGGCTGCTGCGAGGTCTTTTCTTTTTGTGGATTGCTTTTAAAAACACTGTCGGTTGGGTTTAGGGAAGTGGGTGGGCACTGGTCAATCGGTGCTTTTTAAAACACTATTGGTTGGGTTTAGGGAAGGAGGAGGGTGGGTCAGTCGATCGGTCAGTCAGTAAGTCAGTCGACAGCAACCTCTGGTGGATTTACGTGAGAAGACCAGGTGCAAATGGCAATTTGAGATTTCAAAAAGCGTACACAGCGGCCTCTGGTGGATTCGCGAAAACAAAAACTGCAAAAAAAAAGCACTTCCTGGGACGTATTTGGCGCTCTCCAGAAATGTATATAGGGGTATGTATTCAGAATGAGCCTGGGCTGCAGCCTTTTATATACAGTACATTGTACTCAAGCATTGCATTTGCAATTATACTGTACATTTAACAGATTGTTAACCCAAAAATGACTTAAAAAGGAAAGCAAAGCAATTTATCAAAGAACCAACAATAGTCATAATGCAGACCCAGATTTATTAAACAATATATGTATTAGATAAGCTAGAGGGGAGACAAAAAACATACTTTTTTTTTCAAATTCTAAGAAATGTTTTTACTTTTATTGTCTTAATATGCTAAAAGTGATGTAGAATTCTATCTGCATAATGGTTACAACTCAAACAGACAAAAAGCATGCAAATAGAAAAACTTTGAGGGAAAAAACACAAAAACAAGCTGCAAATTAATCACAATATAATCAAATACAGAAAGCCCTATTTGCAGTGCATTTCTACAGTGTTGTGAGTATTTGTAACACTTTTCCATTGTTTGTTGCATTGTGTGATTTGCAGCACTTGTCACACTGATTAGGGTGTTTTTGTGTATTTGCATGCCTTTGTTCAGTTGCAGCATGTTGAGCTCTTTTGGTCACCATAATTGTGTATATATTCACTGTATAAAAACATATTGTACATGTAGGTTTGCTTGTTTTTCTTAAGAGCATGACCTGTTTACATCTGCATTGAGTTACAGTTACAACAGTGCTGTTTGTGAATGTGTGTTATACTGTACTGTTACTAAGGTTTTATAGAACACATCATTACTAAAGGCGTGTAATGTTTGAATTGCGATCATAGTTGACGTGCAATGCTTTTGTAAAACACACTTTTGGTGTTTTTATCAAGAGTGAAACTATCATTCATCTCCATTTCAAAGTGCATGCTGAAAGGTCTCTCATATTCTCCTTACTCCTGCAGCCCTGCCTCTTGTCAAGGGGAGCTCAACCGTGTGCTAAAGATAACCAAGAGCCCTCGACATTAGACCACACAGAGACCTCCATGCATTTCACCAAATCAGGCCCTGTGTTGCTCTTTTGACATGATCAGCTTTAAAGCCTGAAGACCTTAAAAGTATCTGATGGTTGACAGCCATTATGAGCTGCACATATCTCAATGACTGGACCTCCAATGGGGACACTTGTGTACATGTGTTTGTACTGTAAGGACTTCACTGATACATGCTTCACAAACAGGTTTTAAAGGAACACTCCTCAGTTTTACCTTTTTTTTTTTTTTTTTTTTTTTTTTTCATTCAGCTGATCTCTGGGTCTGGCTGGAGCACTTTTAGCTTAGCTTAGCATAAATCATTGAATCGGATTAGACCATTAGCATCTCATTCAAAAAAAGAGTTATGATCATTTTCTTATTTAAAGCTTGACTCTTCTGTAGTTACATCATGTGCTATGCTAAGAATGATGGAAAAATACGTTTTCTAGGCCGATACGGCTTGGATTTATTCTTAGTCTGGCATAATAATCAAGGAGCTTTGCTGCAGTACCATGGCTGTAGCTGGCACAATGATATTACGCAGCACTGTTACTTAGTTAACTAGCTGGGCTATTTTCAGGTGTTGCGTAATATGATTGTGCCTGCTGCAGCCATGGAACGCCAGCAAGTTCAGCATATCGGCAGCACATATCATCCTAGAAAATAGCAACTTTTCCTTTTCTGTCAGTCTTAGTACATGATGTAACTACAGAAGAATCAAGCTTTTAATGGGAAAATTATAAAACCTTTTTTTTGAGTGAGATGCTAATGGTCTAATCCGATTCAATGATTTATGCTAAACTAAGCTAAAGAAGCTCCCGCCAGACCCGGAAATTGGCTGAATGGATTAAAAATGGTTAAGCTCTAAAGCAATCGTACAATGAGCCTATCCCCCTTCATTTTATTAAATGGTTACCCACACATCGTGATTTTGCCAAGTACAATGCGATCCTGGATTAATATCTATGTCGATCCTGGAACATAATTTTTGTTCGAAAATGTAATCCATACTTTATTCCCTACCACTAAACCCAACCATAACTGTGAATTATTCCCAAAATCAGAGGGGAATAATAATTGGATAACAATCATGTAGAAGTGCATAAATCTAACCATAAGCCTAAATTTCACATAAACGGTAAACACATTCCTTAATTCTGATTGGCTGATTGGAATGTTGTTCCAGGATCAACATAGATGTTAATCCAGGAACATGTGTTACTTGGTGAAATCAGGTTGGTGTTAGTTACCCTGTGTCTCACATGGTTGCTCAATTATGGCACCATTGCCTAGCAACATTGCTGAAAAAGTTGCCTTGTGCATTATAAGCATTAGGTTTAGGCAGCATTAGATTTAATGACACATAACTTTTTTTTTTATAATCCAGTGCTATTTAGACTATTTATTACACTTTTTTTAGGAGCTTAACCTTCTAGTCTACAGTACTTTTTTTTCTCTCTCTCTCTCTTACTTTTTATATATCTCTTTATGTATCATGTTCATACAACAAATTACTTTTTGTGCTATTTTATAATGGGTTCCCTGTTAAAAAGCTCCTTTGTATGCCAGTGAAATACTTATCTCACCATGACATTCATGTTTAGGGATGCCCTCGTCCTGACCCTGTGGCTAAAGAGTTTTTACCTGTGAAAATACGCCCCTGGGCTTGTTTTTCTCAGCAATTTAGCTGTCATAGAGTCTTCCAGAGGAGCCAAACAAGCACTAAGCTGAAAGAAGAGATTCTGTAGGAAGTGTTTGTGGGACTGCTAAAGAACCCTTATCAGAGTTCAAAAGTGAAAAACACCTCAACCACTGACAGTCTTTTCATCAACACGTTTCTTGGACAAAATACAGACACATGCACTTCTTTGAAGAGTTGATTATTTTTTTCTTTCTTTCTCAAACACCAACAGGTGCTAACCTCGAACATCCCTGCGTTACTTGATGTTTTGCTGTAAAACTGATATTCAGGTCTGTTGCGTGCCTGGAGAAATGCATTTGAGCTTTTGTGTGATAATCCGCAGTGTTATCTGAAGCGGAGCGTTTTAAGAGAGCTCTGTGAGAATGATGCGCTGTCAGAAATGGAGAGCTGTGTGCGTCTCTGCATCTGCTGACCCGCCTGGCCTTCAGGTCACTTTATCTCCTTCACTGACTGAATTATGATGCTAACAAATATGAGAACTACCTAATACCTCTTCTGTTTTTCCCTTCATCCTTTTGTCTTTGTCAATAGTGTTTGAACTAAAGGCCTCCCATAAGAGTTAAGGACCACCCGTTAAACTTGGGACCTTGTACTGTTAACTGAATAAAAAATAAAAAAATTATGTTTTATGTTTATTATTTTATTAAATATCATGACCAATAATTAAAAAGCAGTCAGTATTATTTTAATTTTGAGATGCTAAGAAATACAACAAAATATGTCAGTGTCATGTTTTTACTATTACTTTTGCCTTGTCATAAGTTCAAATGGGCAGTACGGTGGCGCAGTGGGTAGCACGTTTGCCTCACAGCAAGAAGGTCGCTGGTTCGAGCCTCGGCTGGGTCAGTTGGTGTTTCTGTGTGGTTTGCATGTTCTCCCCGTGTTGGCGTGGGTTTCCTCCACAGTCCAAAGACATGCGGTAAAGGTGAATTGGGTAAGCTAAATTGTCCATAGTGTATGTGTGTGTGAATGAGTGTGTATGGATGTTTCCCAGTGATGGGTTGCAGCTGGAAGGGCATCCGCTGCATAAAACATATGCTGGATAAGTTGGCGGTTCATTATGCTGTGGCGACCACAGATTAATTAAGAGACTAAGCCAAAAAGAAAATGAATGAATGAATAAGTTCAAATGATGTGATATTTAATGTTATCTTAAGACTTCATTCTACTATAATTTTCTGCTTTACCTTTTTCTTGCATGTTTCTGCATGTTGGTTGCACCAAATGACTCCATCAGTTTCATCTGATGACTTTTTTTAATTGGTGGTGATGTATACAGATGCATACAAATTGTAATTCAGAGATTAAAAACATGCCCATTAGAAGAGGTAATTTGCATAATGCCATGTATAAATGACATTTTAAATGATACATTACTTAAAAAGGAATAGAAATAATATAGAACGATGGAACTGACGATACAGATTTTCATCCTCAAATTATTAGAGAAAAGTGAGACTTGGAATCTCTAAGAAGTTCCTGACCCAATTCAAACACGATTGTCAGGAAACTATTTGTTAGGAGCTCCACAGGCTCAATATACATGGCCGGACTGCTATAGTCAAACCTTTGGTAACTCGTACCAATGCCAAATGTCAGTTTCAGTGGTGCCAGCAGTGAAAATCTTGGGCTGTGGGGAACAATGTAAAACATGTATTGTTCTTTGATGAGTTCATCTTCACTGTCTTTTCCACATCCAGGAGAGTTGGTGTAGTTATGGTGTAGCCCCAAAGAAGCGTACCACCCAGACTGCTGCATGCACAGAATGAAGCATGGGGTGGATCAGTAATGGTTTGGGCTACAATATCATGGCATTCCATAGGCCCAATACTTGCTAGATGGGCGTCAATGCCAAGGACTACCAAACCATTCTGGAGGACCATGTGCACCCAATGGTTCAAACATTGTATCCTGAAGACGGTGATGTGTATCAGGATGAAAATGCGCCAATACACACAGCAAGACTGGTGACAGAGTGGTTTGATGAACATGAAAGTGAAGTTGAATATCTCACATGGCCTGCACAGTTAAACCAGGCTTTTTAGTTTCATTGTCCAACCCCTGTAACTGTACATACATTTGTCAGTTTGTATAATTCTCTATTATTAAATATTATTCTTTATTTACTTTGTTTTTACAATATATATATATATATA
>CAIGQV010019101.1:9116528-9136810 GCA_903798115.1 Danio jaintianensis
ATATATATATATATATATATATATATAGTGTGTGTATCTATATAATGTATTAATAAAAATATACCCTATGTTCATTTATTGTTGGATGAGAGAATTAAATAAAATACAATAAACTGTATTTAGTGTAAGACAATGTAATGTTGAATCAAGTTGGTTTAAAAAAAATGCCTTTCCTAGAGTCTTGACACTAATAATGAATTTCAATGAAAGGGTCAAAGGTCATGCACATCCAGCACCTTTTTCCTCAGTCAGCAGAATGATCTCAAATTGCGGCGTGTGCTTTTCAGCGACCGCACTGATCTGTCACGCTGAAGTGTAAAAGGAGATATCCAGTTCCTTTCAGACTGGAAGCACTCTGAATGGATAAATGATGCGTAAACAAAGGTGTGTTTGGCATTTGAGCACACAGGCTCGGAGGGGATCTGGGTTGGGTGTGTTTTTCTTGGCTAACCTTGGCTAGGTGACATCAATACTTTGGTTACTAGGGTAATTTGGTTTAAGTGTGTGAAGCAGCCAGAACAATGGGTTTCCTGCGGTGCCTGTTAGAATGGTCACTCAGCTCATGCCCTCAAGGAAGGGGGAGAGGAAAGGGGATTACAATCGACAGATTCGCATTTCCTGATGGAAGACTTGAGGATGACATCACTTCTGGTGGAGCAGACTGGGTGTGAGGTCCTAGTGTGCCTTAGAGAAATGTAGGATGTGAATAGAAGGTGTGCTTACTTTTATAAGAAATTTATGAGAATTGTGTGAGTTTATATTTAACCCATTAAAGAATCATATATCAATAAAACTGATTCTCAAAGTCCTGTCAATTATCATTTTATTAATATTTCCTTTCTTATTTTGATTAAAAAAAAAAAAAAAAGTACCTTTTTTGTATGAAAAGTGCAAAAATGTCAACCTTCAGGTTAAGTCTTGGTGTGAAATCTCTATTGGGTAACACTTTATAATAACAGTACGTGAGTAATGATGTACTAATACAGTGATCAGCATATATGAATACACCCCATTTTGAAAATGAATATTTTTATTAATTTCTCAGTGAATATGGGTAATATGTTTTGGTGCATTTGAACCAAACAGATTTATTAAACAGATATATTTATTAAAATAATATTTTAGTCACAGAACATCTTTAGAAATGGAAAGATAATAAATTTAAATCCATGCAAAATATTACAAACTACACCATTTCAACAAAATTATATAGATTTTTTGTTTCTCTTGATTTTTGCTATTTTTGAACATTTTATTTAATATTTTTCCCTAAGATATAAATTTGGGCTACTCATTTCTGAACCATTATTGTAAGTTATTTTGTTAGATTAGCTCCAGATTTGGCTTCAGTACTGACTAAACTAATGTATATGCACAAATATAATATTGTAAAGCTTCCTATAGAAAATATTCATTTAAATGAGAGATTTGTGGGGGGTGTATGTTGAGCACAGTATGTAAACTAAACGTTACTTTATTATGAACTACACTGAAAGATTAATTGGATTTAGCATTTTTTATAAAGTTGTAAGTGGTTGCAAACAATTTATGTGGGCTGAATTTAAACAAACAAATTCAATTTAGTAATATTCAACTTAATTTCTTTAAATTCAGCACATCTAAATTGTTTGCAACCACTCAACTTGCACTAATCAAGAACTACCACATGAGTAACAGGAGTGAATAATGCCTTACTTGTTAGTTCATGTTCAATAATTAATATTTTATTAACACTTTAGTTTTAGCTAAATGTAATTTTTTTCAATGTGAACACGCACTAGACAGATGCATGACTTTTACGTTTAAACACAGGAGTTCATGAGTTTATTGTTATAAAGTAACATTCATTCCTTAATTTTCCTTTGGCTTAGTCCCTTATTTATCAGGGGACGCCACAATGGAATAAATCGCCAACTTATCCAGCATATGTTTTACGCAGCGGATGCCCTTCCAGCCGCAACCCAATACTGGGAAACACCCATACACGCTCACGTTCACACTCATACACTAAGGCCAATTTTTGTTTATTCAATTCACCTATAGCGCATGTCTTTGGACTGTGGGGGAAACCGGAGCACCCGGAGGAAACCCACGCCGACACAGGGAGAACATGCACACAGAAATGCCAACAGGTCTAACCGGGACTTGAACCAGCGACCTTCTTGCTGTGAGGCAACAGTGCTAACCACTGAGCCACCGTGTCGCCTATAAAGTAACAATTAAAAAAAGTTCAATATTATTGTTTGTTATATTTAACAATGAAAACTTAACTTATTGATTTTAATGAGTGGTTCTTCCATGCTAGTTTATTACTTATTTTCCATATTTACCGAGTTAAATCTCAGTTTGGTACTTAATACTGAAAAAATGGGAGCACAGTTTTAAACACTTTTGAGATTTTTCCACGACTGTACCAGAAATGGTACAATTATCAGAACTTTTTTCATTGTAGAAACAGTTTAAAAAGGGAAAGTTAAGCAAATGGAGTCTTGTTTCTGCTGCAGAGTTAAGTAAAAAAGAAACTAAAGTATAATAACTGTGAGATCATTTCATTTATCTCACATAATAAATTGTGTCATGGGAATCAATCATGGCTAAAAGGCATTATTAGGAACGACACAAAGCTTTTATAAAACAGTTAATACAATACAAATGTTAGTCAAAAATATATGTATTGATTTGTTAATCAATGCTTTCCTTTCAATGTTTTCCATTCATTCATTCATTCATTTTCTTTTCGACTTAGTCCCTTTATTAATCTGGGGTTGCCACAGCGGAATGAACCGCCAACTTATCCAGCATATGTTTTACGCAGCAGATGTCCTTCCAGCTGCAACCCATCACTGGGAAACATCCATACACACTCATTCACACACATACACTACGGACAATTTAGCCTACCCAATTCACCTATACCACATGTCTTTGGACTTGTGGGGGAAACCGGAGCACCCGGAGGAAACCCACGCGAACACGGGGAGAACATGCAAACTCCACACAGAAACGCCAACTGACCCAGCCGAGGCTCGAACCAGCGATCTTCTTGCTGTAAGGCGAACGTGCTACCCACTGCACCACCGTGCAGCCCTCAATGTTTTCCAGTTCGAAAATATTTTGAGGTAAAACAGCGACCCCACTGAAGCTACTGTATTTCAGAGGCTCCTGGGGCATATAGCAGTCATCAGACATCAGTTGCCCCATGCCATTTTACAGGCCAGGACAAGTGTATAAACATGCTGTTGTGATCACAGATGTATCTGAGAAAGGCTGGCGTGCCATGCACAATGAGCATGCAGCATGGGTTTTGTGGACTAAACCCCATTTGCCTTGGGATCCCAATTGCCTGTAACTGTTGGCAGTGCATCTCGCTCTGAATCAATTTCAAGCCCTTGCACTGCTGTGTCCTGTTTGATGTGTGCATTATTTAAACTCCATGCAAAACTTTAGAAGATTCGAGCAGCTCTTTGTTTTGGAGGCCTCTCAGTTGGGCAGTGCCCTCTACTAAATGAGGATGTCACCCACTATCCAAAGAAACTGGTAAAGCTTTGGAATCACATGATGAAGAGTAAATAATGACCCATTAGAATTTGCTTAATAAAGCTGCCATCTTTCGTTTGTTCTCAGAAGGATGTTGAAACTATAAACACTGAGGTGTGAAGAACTCTTTTGTTTTAATGTGAGTGTGTTTGACCTTCGGCCTGCCGGCAGTGACAGCTTGCGTGTGATCACCAGTGTGCAATAACACAGATTCCATGCTTTGCCTGTGAGGTCAGGACCATTGTAATAGATCTTATTGCCTCCATTCGGGACCTGCTGTGTCCCTCTCTCTGATCCTGCCTTCAAAAACGGCCAGTCCTCCCTGAGATCTCTATCGTTACAAGCTAAAGCTAACACACCCATCGTTAAACGCCCGTGACAAACCATGCAGAAATGCTCAAATTCACCTGGTGTTTAATGAATAACCCAAGAGTCCCTATTGAGATGACCTGCTCTGTTTGCGTGTGCTGGCTCTGGTATTGTTTACATGCTTCTGCCTTTCTTGGTGACCACGAATGGGCCAAGTTTTCCCATCGTGTACCATAAAATGAAAAGATTAAAGGATTAGAAGTGTGGGAGAGAGGTTCATAGGTGGGTGACAGCTTTTAAAGGTCTGAGCCCCATAACTTACATGCTGTCACCCACTTCTTTCTTGGCTCTTAGATTTCAACATGGATATTTTTTGGGATGTTCAAGCAGGACTGCATGTATGACAGTGAATGGCTTCTCTGCTGCGCACACCCAACTGTGAGATAAAGAGGATGGATTTTTGATTGGCCATTCCTGTAAATTCATGACGCCTCCCTCTTCAACAGTTTTCCCAGAAGACCCTTTTATTGCTCAGTTATTGCTCAAGAGAGTTAATGGAAGACTCATTTCATTTCAGTAACAGGGCATTTTTAATAATAGATTTAGATGTGGTTTATATGTTTTAGGAGGAAATCAGAATATAGATGAACATGTTTATTGTAAGAGCGACGTCAGTGTCCAACTTTGGACAGAGATTGCGTTTTGGTTACTTTTCAACACAACCTAAAAACAACAAAAAATCTAAGTCTAATGATGTTACAGCTTGACAATGTGTGTGTACATTACCACTATGACATCTATCAGATGTTGGATTTTGGTTGCCATACCTGATAAATAAATGTCAGTATTTGACATCAATATGGCGTTGGTTTAAGATGTTGGCTCGACATTGGATTTAGGTCACTTTCCAACACAACCTAAAATCAACAAAATATCAACATCATTTCACGTCGTTATTGGACGTCAAAATAACATTGTCCTTAGATGCTGGTGACCTAAGTCTAACCTAATATTAATGTCAAGACATTGTGTGTCTGCTAGGTTAAAACTGAGAAATATTTGATGTATTAAAAAAAACTTACCAGGTTCCATGAAGTTACTCTAAGGACTTTCTCCTTAATACAGTGTAAACTCAGAAAAACTATGGAAATCAATAGTAACAGGTTTTCAGATTTCTTTAAAATATTTTCTTTTGTATTCAACAGAAGAAAGAAACTCATAAACCACTTGAGGGTGAGTAAATAGTGATTAAATTGGCACTTTTGGGTAAACTACAGTATACCTTTAAAGGAATGATACCCTTTTGCCAGATGTACTGAGACTAGGGCCAGACAGAATCTGGAGAGATTTTTTGCTATTTCTGCACAGAATTTTGTAAAAATAAATAAATAAATAAATGGAATGATTTCGAGTGTATAGTAACTAAAAACCTAAACATGAAATAAAAAAATATATATTTTTAAAACTTTTATTCAAGATATACAATGCAAATATAATTAGATCTACTTGTTTGAGGAACAAAGCAAGTCTATCATATGTTATATCTACTAAAAGGCAGTATTACTATACTGTAAGAACTCTGTACTATAAGAAAATATTACTTTACAATCTGTATTGTTAATAAATCACATCAACATTTGTATATTGGTTACTAATATTATTTAATTGAATATAAAAACTGAATAAATATATATTTACACACATTGACATAAGTAAATAAACAGACTCTATGATTGGGACTTGTGGAGCTGCGCATCGATGGATTTGCTCTACAGTGTTTGGACTTTCAGCAGGGAAAATTAAGCTACACTGAACTGAACTAGGCGGTGCGGTGGCGCAGTGGGTAGCGCTGTCGCCTCACAGCAAGAAGGTCACTGGTTCGAGCCTCGGCTGGATCAGTTGGCATTTCTGTGTGGAGTTTGCATGTTCTCCCCGTATTCGAGTGGGTTTCCTCCGGGTGCTCCGGTTTCCCCCACAAGTCCAAAGACATGCACTATAGGTGAATTAGGCTAAATTGTCCGTAGTGTATGTGTGCGAATGACAGTGTATGGGTGTTTCCCAGTGATGGGTTGCAGCTGGAAGGGCATCCGCAGTGTAAAACATATGCTGGTTAAGTTGGCGGTTCATTCCGCTGTGGCGACCCCAGATTAATAAAGGGACTAAGCCGAAGCCGAAAAGTGAATGAATGAATGAATGAACTGAACTAAATTGTTCTTTAATTCTGAAAACTGTACTGACACAGTTTTAATTTCAATTTACTAGAACTTGTGTACTAGGACTATGTTGACACAATGACACAATCTACATTGTAAAAGCACTATAGAAATAAAGATGAATTGAATTAAATTGAATTTAAAAATCTGCAGATTCCTGAGACCTTCAGAATGACATCAAACATGAATAGTTTTACTTTTGATTACCTTGAGTAAAGCAGATCATTTTAGATTACAGTATGTGAGAATTAGAACAAAAAAGGGAGGATGGGAAAGGAAACCGATGTGGTCAGTCTTCTGGTAAGGTGTGATGCTTTCACTATCAGGCAGGGGGGTGAAAGATTTAAGCTCTTTGAGAAAGTTATCAGGCATCTGTTCTCATGGGAACTCAAATGTTAATCTTAGAGAATCAGCCATTTCTGGGTCAATTCAACAGCTTTTTTAAAAACAGTCATTTAAAATGTACTTAAAAACATTTGATTTGACAGTATTTCAAAGTGCACTTTCAAAAGTGTACGTAAGTGTGATGAGAAAGTGTACTTTTTAAGTGTACCCGAGTGGCCTTTTAATCAGTTAATATAATTTTTGCAACTACAGTTTAAAAAGATTACTTTAACTTACACTACAACTGTAAATGTAATACAATAGGGCATTTTTGAGATGGTTTTTAAACAAAATGAGGTATTGAAAAGATTTGCATGCATGTATTCTAGTATCATTCGCCACATGACCTTGGACAGAAATTTTTGGAAAGGCAGTGTTTTACAGCCCACCGGTTGTAATGTGGACCACAGACGCCAACATCAGACTGTCTGTGAGCAGGGCTGTCATTATTAGTCTGATGTTACTCTTCCTGCTGCTGCTTTGTTGTCTGTTTTATTAGAATTGAGGAATTGTTGTGACAGACTCGCTTAATTTTCCCGAATTATACAGCCACACTGATGCTAATAATAGGGTAAATTCTTGTCAAAAGGTGTCCTGATTTACCTGAAGTGACCTTACATTCCTTGTGTCTGAGCCAGCCATTTCTCTCAGACTAATTGTCTCTCCTTTTCTTGCTCTGTTTAGAAAATATCCATTAAATAGTTTGTTTGTTTTTTTTTCCTGGTTGAGCGTCTCTTTTCAAAACAGCACCTGTAAAAAAAAGTAGACTGCTGAGTGAATGTTATTACACTGTAAAAATGGCTGGGTTCCGCACAATCGATTTGTTTTGGGACAACATGAAGGAACTAAGTTAGCTTATTAGTTTTTACAAATTTAAGTAGATTGAACATAAAACAATTACGTTGTCCCAAAAAAAACTTCAAGAATTGTGTTGTTTCAGCTCATTTTAAATAAGTAGTTTAAACTAAAAGCAAACATAATTTTTTGAGTGTACACTGTAGAAAATCCTGGGTTCCACACAAATCCTTCATGTTGTCCCAACACAAATCGATTAAGTTAACTTACTGTAATCGTTTTTACAAATTTAAGTGGATTAAACATAAAACAATTAAGTTGTCTCAGAAAAAAACTCAAGAATTTTGTTGTTTCAGCTCATTTTAAATAAGTAGTTTGAACTAACAGCAAACAATTTTTTGAGTGTAGATAGCTCTCATAAAAACAAACCACTCTCACGTGCAAAATATATTCTTGCACACTTAATTGTAATTGAAAATATAATAGTTTTACGGCTGTGAATATGTGAAGTCAATGTCCCTGCAATTTATTCAGACCATGAAACCACGTGTAGGCCATTGGTGAAATATGTGGTTCATTTAATAAAATAATTGTATTGTTCCTCTCACAGAAGCGTGGCAGGATGTGTTTAGGCTGCTGCTATTTGCACATAGAAAAGTAAACCCCTAAAACAAACAAACAAAAAACAAATATGCTATTTTAAATGAGTCAAAGATGGTCATGATTCTGATTTTAATTTACTTAGTGTGCTAATAAACGGTAAAAGCAGTCTCTGTTCATCTTTTCAGAATTAACATATAATAATGCACAGCCTCTTCCTGTAAGACCTGGAAGTATAAATGAAATCAAAACTAACCATATTGATTTTGTTAGCTCACAATGCTAGTTTTGTGGTGAACAATTCATCTGTGCATGTCATTAAGAAAAAAAAGTTTGCCCTTGTAATCTTTAATAGAAATCTGAAAACGCACTTCCTGGTTTTTTTTTCAGTTAAATTGTCAGATTACGTCTGTCTGAGGTATTGGGCGTGGCTAACATACTTAACCACGCCCCTCCAACTGTCAGTTTTGACAACAAACAGAAATGTTGTAATATCTCTTCTAAAACTACATCCAATCAGCTCGCAGTAGAAAAAACAAGCCACGCCCACTGTTTTTTCTTCCGGTTTATGTGGACTTTAATAAGGAATGTGAAAATTATTTTGAACTAATAAATAAATATAATGAAGGATAATAGACTAACAGATTTAGATAGATATTTTTTGTGTTGAACTGTTCATCGACAACCAGACTCTTCACAATATTATCTTTAACAGCATGTTTATTACTCCTCTGTAGTTCAATCTGATCATGTCATACCTGAATCAGTGTGCGGAGCTACAGAATGAGTCCAACCTACCTATGACGTCATAGATAGGTACATTGCAGGATCTGCCATTTTCTCAGCCTGCTGTCAACAAAAGCCGTTATTTCAGTAAAAAGGATGTTTGCAGCTCTAAAACTTACAGGATATTCTTTTAGTATGATGACCTCTTATATATCAAAAGCTCAAGTAAAAGTTGAGATCTCAGTTCATGACCCCTTAAGAACGTGACCTTGAACGTGAAATCCTGTACTATTTAATCAATCAGATGGTGACTTTAAAGTCCACATGAACCGGAAGCTGCGACCATTATTTTTTTCATATTGTGAAGCAGTTTCTAGAGAAACAGAATATTAAATGAGAAAACAGTGGGCGAGCTGATTGGATGTGGTAAAGTAGGCATTTCATTCAGACAGATCGGAAAATGGGTTTTAGAAGAGTTATTACAACCTAACAGACACCTCCTCCTCGCTATTTCTGTTTGTTGTCAAAACTGACAGTTGGAGGGGCGTAGTTAAGTATGTTACCCACGCCCAATACCTCAGACAGACGTAATCTGACAATTTAACAGGAAGTGCATTTTCAGATTTCAATTAAAGATTACAAGGGCAAACAATTTTTTTTTTTTTTTTTTTATGTCATGCACAGATGAATTGTTCACTAAAACTAGCAACGTTAGCTAACAAAATCATATGGTTAGTTTTGATTTCATTTGTACTTTAAAAAGTGTTACCCATTTTGAACACCGTATGCATCAGTCATTCAACCAATGGTCCAGACTGAGACTGGTGAAACAGTAACCTTTATTCAACCAAAAAAAAAATTGTTTTTGAAATAAAAATCCACTTTTACATAAAAACATCTTTGTATTTCGATGTTCGATCAAATTTCTGGCACTCTGAACAAATTGCATTGGGAGTGAAATCAAGCACAGTGCATTGCATTGTGGGGAAAAATTTATTATATAATAGGTAATAATCTTAAATAATAGGTCATCCAGGAATTGCATTCTTACTACGTCCTACAGTATGCTGGAGTAGTATGCTATTCTGAACAAACTTACAACTCACACCTGCTGACAACAGTATGGAGTTCAGAATGAATTCATCCAATTTAGAAATTCCTTTTGGCAGGAAGCAAACTATAGCATGCTGTCACTCTGCCACATAGCGATAAATTGCCGCCCTTGCCACCCGTCCCTTCCACCCCTTCAATGCTTTTCTTCATCTCCTCTATATGTCCCTATTTATGAGCCCTTGTCTTTTCTCGCCCATAGCGGAGTGACCCTCCCCATGTGCTTTCGCAAATGAAATAAGAACTCTAATGTGATTGAGTGAGCCGTGCTCTCTCTCTCTCTCTCTCTCTCTCTCTCTCTCTCTCACACACACACACACACACACACACACACACACACACACACACACACTATCTCTCTCTCTCTATTCATGTGCTGGTGGAAGAGGAGGCATCCATAGACTGCCTTGGCTAATGTAATAAAAACTCCATCAGGCTAATGGAGCCATGTGGTCTAAGCACCTTCCCTTCCCCCTCCACTCTGCTTCACCCCGCTAGCACTAGTGCATTGTGGGAATTCAGTCACATTTATCACCCTTAGCACTATGCTAACTTATCAAACATGCCAGAACAGAGAGGGATTGAGATAGGTAGTTAAGAATGGCAGTGCTTCATAAGTACAACTAACAAACTAATGAACTTTCAGTGTATGCTGCCCACTAGTGGTGTGAACCTACACTGGTCTCACGGTTCGGTTTGATTACAATTATCATGATTTGGTTCAATCCGATATCATGATGCATTATGATGCAGTACATTTTCAGTTTTACTTCTTGAGTACAATTAAATACAAGCAGTCATAGGGCTGCACGATATTGGAAAAAACGGACATTGCGATATTTTATTTTTGACACGTTGTGACCTTAGTAGTAGCATATATAGGTTATCTTGAGTTCTACTGTACCTTCAGACTGTCCCAACAAACTCACAAGCAGAAAAAAGTGCCTAAATGTGGACTTTTTAAAAAGTTGGAGCATTTTTAACTACTCGCACACACACCTCACCTCCCTCACCATACTATGCTACTCACATGCTCCTCACCATGGTATGCTACTCACATGCAATAAACAGTGACCTGACAAAAATTATTCATTGGATTTACAATTTTTTTTAAAGGGCACCTAGTTTACCCATTTTTTCCAGATTTAATATAAGTCTTTTGTGTCTCCAGAATGTGTCTGTAAAGTTTCAGCTCAAAACACCCATCAGATTATTTATTATACCTTTCAGAAGTTTGTAATTTTTAGCTCTTAGCATCTTGTAGCTGTTTTGGTAGACTGTGCCTTTAATGCTAGTCCTCCCCGCCCACCGTTCCCACGTGCCTGTCAGTGTGCCTCAATCTCCGCCCTCCGCTGCCTCAGATAACAGACAGACATGAAGGAAGCAGATCTCACTTAACGTTTGTGAGAAATATTACAGTAAGAACTATCCCAATGATTATTTGATGTATTTGTTGTGGAATTGCAACGATGAGTCACACACAATGTCGTTACAAAGTTCACGCACACACACACAGGCAGTGTCCGCGTTTAGCTTTGCACTGTTTTTGCACGCCAAATGTGACAGGATACACATTAATATCCACTGCTGTATGGATATCCGTTATGTTAATGTACAAAATGAACCTGATTTAACGTCCACAAACCAGGATTGAAGCTTCTTCTTTTATAATTGTACTGACACGCGGCTGTGGTGATAAAGTAAAGCTGAAGTAAATCGCTGTAATTCATTACAAACATGCACTGTTTTGAAAACGTGTTAAACTTGTAAAACTCACTCTTGATCACATTTGATGATGATTGATGATCACAGCGAACTGAACAGATCTTTTATTTCCGGTTGCTTTGCGCACATCCTGTCTTGTTGATATGATTACACGCGTTACTACGGAGACATGTTAATACGCAGCTGTCAATCAATTCAGTGGGCGGGGAAACCGCACTCCTATGTCAAGTTGCGGTCGGCCTCAAAATGGGAGGGATTTGGATGCTATTTTAACGTCAGGAAATTTAAAAAAGAGACTTATTGTCTTTATATCACCCCAATATGACTGTGGACACACTATACCTACACACAGTTCTGTCCAAACAGCTTACAAAAGATGATTTTCATCATAGGTGCCCTTTAAAGGTAAGTGGTTGCAAACAATTTATATGGGCTGAATTTAAACAAACATTAAATTTAGTAATGTTCAACTTAATTTGTTTATTTAAATTCAGCCCATATAAATTGTTCACAACCACTTACCTTAAAAAAAATGTAGTAAATTCAATTAATCATTTTTTTCACTCTGCTACAGTATGCTACTCAGAATCGTGTACTGCAATAAATGATGTCAGAAAACCCTCAGTACATTATAACCAGTTATGGTCTGTTACTAAACTGATAGCGAATCGTCCTCTTCTGCAAACAATTAATTTTGACACCCCTACTGCCCACATTTCAGAAAGACTGTATTTATGAGATCAGCAATTATGAATGCTACCATAATGCCAAAATGACAACGCTTACAGTACTTTTATTTTGTTGCTTGTTTGTAATTAAACTTTACTTCTCTGTGAGCTTTTGCTACAGCGGTTCCTAAACCTGGGAGGAAGGGGGATCATGGTCCCAGGATGAGGGGTTACAGGAAATGCTGCATGATTGTTGTGGTTGTGATGGTGTGACTTGCAGGGAGGAAATGATCCATTAAGTGCTGTCCGCCAGGTCATTAAGGGGCAGGTGCCATTGACAAGTGGATAAAGAGGTTGTTGTTGTTGTTGTTCTACAGATATCAGAGCTTACTGCCATCCTCTGTAATGGGAAGGAACTGGGATGAGAACAGGTGTGTGCCCAAAATCAGAGGAGCTGATTCTGAGTGACAAGGAACACATCTTTCCATGGACCCTTTTCACAAGACTGTTATGACACATTTAACGGTCATAATAATCTTAAATCCGTAAAAGTTTTTAATACTTAGATTAAAAAAAAATGTATGTACATTTATATGTATTTATGCATATATTAAATCATCTTTGCATCAAATTACACAAAATTACCACTTTTGCAGTAATGCAGCGTCTATGGGGCAGGACAGTAAATTTGATGTTTTTCCTCACTTCTGGCTGCCGTTATCAGTCTCACCAGCCTGATCTCACGAGAAAACTTAAGTATTTTACGTTTTGTCAGTTTAGTGGCTAATTCATACGAATTCGTATGAGCTCAGTTGTACGAAAATGTACGATTTTAAAAAGGAGGCGTGGCACCCAACCCCGCCCCTAAACCCAACCATCATTGGGTGATAAGTAAATCGTACTAAATTGTACGAATTAGATTGTACAAATTCATACGAATTAGCCACTAAATCGAAAAGTTACGAATTGCCGTGAGATTGTGTTGGTCTCACACAATTGTTTTTCTTTTTCTGAAAGTCTTGATAACACAATCATGGAGTTTTTCTTTGATCATTTCTGCAAATGGGATTGTAAAAAAAATATTTGTTGTACTCTCCCACTCACTGCACTCTAGGTTTACCCAACTATGAAGACTTCCGCTACTAAGAAACCTGGAAATGTGAAAAGGGTCCATTGAGGGGTGTCCAGTGCCACCACGTTAAATCATAAGTGTACACCTCTCAGACAGTGGAAAACCAAATGGCATTGTGTTCAGGGATTTTTGTTCATTATTTCTCCTCTCTCCTTGAGTCTCATAATCCTTCCATCTCTTTTTTTTCACCTTGTCCTCTGCCCCAAGGTTGATGGGCTTTTCATTTTGAGCAGCAGTTCTCAATCCTGGTCCTTGTGTAGTCCTGGTCCACATTTTGTATGTTTCACTTACCTTTCTGAGGGTTTTCCATTCGACCATAAATGCCAAAAGTGGACATCATAAGACAGTGGTGCTTAACCCTGTTCCTGGAGATCGACCTTCCTGCAAATTTCAATTGCAACCCATATCAAACACACCTGCCTGTAATTATCAAGTGCTGTTCAGGTCCTAATTAATTGGTTCAGGTGTGTTTGATCAGGGTTGGAGCTGAACTGTGCAGGAAGGTCGATCTCCAGGAACAGGGTTGAGCACCACTGTCATAAGATATTCTTCCATGATTCCAGTTCGAAAGAATCTTGTTCAATTCAAAGGGTATTCAAGTACGGCATATGTGACTTTTATGCAAATCTCATGATTACAGTTTACTAAGCCTTCACACTTACAAACAGTAAAGTGCAAATCTTTCTTTTTAAATGGAGTAAACAGCTGGTTCCTATGTAAACACTATGTAGGGAACATGTCAATCGGAACAGAAGTAAATACAATGACCGCAAATGTGCAATGCATGCATTTAAGTATTTATTCATTCCCTTTTGTGATTTTAATTGGTTTAGATTTATATATATATATATATATATATATATCAGTTCAGACAGTGTTTTGTATATATATATATATATATATATATCTTTATACAACAGTTCTGTCTGGTTCTTGAATCTGATTGGCTGATAGCCGTGCAATATTCTGCAAATAACAGCACTCGTCCAGCCTCTTAACCCTTCACCCTTGTGTATTACTCCGCCTACATACAGCGACAAGCAGAGGACACTCTACAGTTTGACAAATATTGGGCAACATAATGTACTTTTGAGGCTTTTTAGTCGAGAATGTAGTTGTTTAGATTGCATAAATATTTATAATTTCTGAGAGACAGCGCGTCGGCGGCCATTAGCCTGTCTTTGAGCAAAGACGCTTGACGATGTTCATCCACAAGATGGCGACAGAGACTGCATAATAAGCCCTAAGAGAAAAACAGCGTAATTTCAAACTACAGCTGATCAAATCATTATTAAACAGGTAAATGACTTTCTAAGTCGATCTCTCTCTTTTGTATGTTGTAGTGCTGTATTTATACCATAGTAATATTGTGATCTCCCGATTGCAACAGAGAAATACTGGGGAATCTCTGTCGACTGATGGCTTTTCATGCCGTTCAGCCTTATAATCTTAAAATGTAAGCAAAATCCCCTGTTTTGTCATCATTTTAGACATTACGCTAGAGAATCATCCAAATACTAGCTCTAAAGTGATGTTAGTGAATGAGCAGTTTTTTCACACTTTATAAAAATATATGAGCAATATCACATGAGTAGCAGTGCGATGTGGCTGTATATCGTCACTGCTGGGACACTAAGGCACTCGGCCTGTGGCCTCGGGCCAACGCATGCCTCCCACCAGTGCCGATATACAGCCACACCGCACTGCTACTTGTTTGATATTGCTCATATATTTTTATATATTACAAAAGCTTATTAATTATATTAGTTTTTATAGTGTTATAAGTTGTTCTTCATAAATATAATTTTTTTATGTTCTTACTGAGTGTCAATGTAACGTAATTTTGTTCTGCATTTCATCTACTGTGATGTTTTGAATGATAAAAATAAAGGAAACTAAAACAACAGTGCAGAAAAAAAATCCTAAATTTGATAGCTGTACACTTTGTAATGAAGTGCAGAAAAGAGTGGTGAAGTTCTGTGATCTGCCGTTAAGCCATTGGATGAGGCCTCACTACTTTTTCCACATGAACGAAGAGTAGAAGGTTAAGTGTGTCCATAAAGGAGGTCATGACCTAGATTTTATATCATTGCATTGTTTCCCTGAAAACCACTTCTAAGTCAAGGTTTCTTGCACAAAGAACAGTCGTAATTTATTTTTACAGGAGCAGCGTACACCCCCACTCTAAGACTTACAGGGTTAGTTCAATCAAAATGATGCTTTTGTAATCATTTACTCGCCCTCATTTCAGCCCAAAGTCTTTGTTCATTTTCAGAACAGGCTTATTATTGTTTGTTTAAACTAAAACCTTTTTTGTTTTAATTGCTAACTCCAGGGCAAAATTTGTTTATTTATTTGTTTATATATTATTTTTATTACCCATCATTTTTTTTCCCACCAATTGAAAGTCAAGTCAAGTCAAGTCAAGTTTATTTATATAGCGCTTTTCACAATGTAGATTGTGTCAGGGCAGCTTAACATAGTTCTAGTAAAGTCCAGATTTCAGAGTTGAAGTTCAGTGTAGTTTAGTTCAGTGTGGTTTAAATTTCACTGCTGAAAGTTCAAACACTGTAGAGCAAATCCACCGAAGCACAGCTCCACAAGTCCCGATCCGAGCAAGCCAGCGGCGACAGCGCCGAGGAAAAAAACCCACCAATTGACGAAGTGAAGGGAAGAAAAAACCTCGTGAGAAACTAGGCTCTGTTAGGCACGACCATTTTTCATCTGGCCAAACTTCCTGTTCAGAGCTGCAGTCTAGGCGCTGGAGGCTGAAGAAGCTGGACGACCATTGTGGAAAAGCTGCAGGTGTGAGTAGGGCACCGGCAGGTGGTCAGGTTGGCCCGCAGGAACAATGTGGGGACTCGTTTATCACAGTGGTCATTCAGGAATCAGTCTCATGCACTCCATTTCTCCATAACGACCACAGCATCAGCTCGGGATACGGCCTGGTCCAGGATTATGGATACCTTGGGGTCATCTCCTCACAGGTCTTGGATCACATCAATGGCGCTGCATAGTCTCTAGGGACCTCGGAATGAGTATCCCCAGGTGGAAATAGAGAATAAAGAAAATAATGTCCATTTAACCTAAATTTTAATGCTTAAAAAGTACATAAAGGCATTGTAAAAGTAATCCATATGAATAAAGTGAGTTATTCCAAGCATTCTGCAGCGATATGATCACTTTATTTGGGAACAAATTACAATTTGCATTCACTTTGCCATGTGCTACTGCAACACAAACCCCCGAACCATGACACTTCTCTGTCCATGCAACTAATGACTGCCCATTGAGATTCCTCTTGTGTATTTGACTTTCAGGGATGACCAGCATTTTTTAGAGGACTTAAATG
The DNA here is from genome assembly GCA_903798115.1 of Danio jaintianensis. Taxonomy (NCBI): domain Eukaryota; kingdom Metazoa; phylum Chordata; class Actinopteri; order Cypriniformes; family Danionidae; genus Danio; species Danio jaintianensis. The sequence continues at coordinate 9,133,080 of CAIGQV010019101.1, forward strand.
ATTAAGTGACATTGTAAAGAACAGCTCACCATCTTGCAAATCCTTAAAAGTCAGACTGTTGTTTTGTCAGTAAATTGAGGTAATTGTCACAAGGTGCAAGATTAACTCCAATAACTATAAGATACCAGAAAGTGTTCTGTAAAGCCCCATTCAGATTATATGACTTTTTTTTCCAATATCGGCACGATTTGTTGATGTAGGCTGTTGTGGGGATTTGTAAAATATTGGGCATAAGGATGAAATATTCAAACTTTTATTTATGTTTAGTGTCATACAGCATGACAACTGTATCTTTGAAGGTAACCAGCTGTCTACTTAAAGTATCAATATCATTTGAATTTTAAGTGCAGGGCTGCTTTATTTACAGCTGTTTCTGGGAAACTGCTTCTGCTGCTCCAAAAGCACCTCTCACTGCCACAGAATGAATCTATTTCTAATTTTGTGCATAATTTTGAGCCCATTTTTTTAGACTGTGCTTTAGATAATATGCTTTGAAAACCACTCTTTTTCTTCTATTGGAATTACTATAGGGCGACACGGTGCCTCAGTGGTTAGCACTGTTGCCTCACAGCAAGAAGATCGCTGGTTCGAATCTCGGCTGGGCCTGTTGGCATTTCTGTGTGGAGTTTGCATGTTCTCCCCGTGTTGGCATGGGTTTCCTCCTGGTGCTCCAGTTTCCCCCACAGTCCTGTGCTATAGGTGAATTTATGGAACAAAATAAGCCATAGTGTATGAGTGTGTATGGATGTTTCCCAGTGCTGGGTTGCAGCTGGAAGGGCATTCGCTGTGTAAAACATATGCTGAATAAGTTGGCGGTTCATTCTGCTGTGGCAACCCCTGATGAATAAAGGGACTAAGCCGAAGGAAAATGAAGGAATGAATGAATGGAATTACTATAAATAGGAATATGCAGTGACACCGAAATGACCTACAGACCTGGGTGCTTCTCTGGGAACACTAAACAGAACATGACTGTTACAGTATTGATAAAGCATTGACAAATATATACAGTTGAAAGTCAAAGTCAAAATTATTAGCCCTCCTGTGAATTTCTTTTTTCAAAGATTTCCCAAATGATGTTTAACAGAGCAAGGAATTTTTCACAGTATTTCCTATAATATTTTTTCTTATTTGTTCTATTTCGGCTACAATAAAAGCAGTTTAAAAACATTTTTCAAACCATTTTAAGGTCAATATCATTAGTCCCCTTAAGCAATATTTTATTTTTTGATTGTCTACAGAACAAACCACTGTTATACAACGACTTGCCTAATTACCCTAACTTGCCTAATTAACCTAGTTAAGCCTTTAAATGTCACTTTAAGCTAAACACTAGTATCTTGAAAAATATCTGGTAAAATATTATCTGCTGTCATCATGACAAAGATAAAAGAAATCAGTTATTAGAAAGTAGTTATTAAAACTGTTATGTTTGGAAATGTGCTGAAAAAATCTCTCCGTTAAAGAGAAATTGTGGAAAAAATATACAGGGTGCTAATAATTGCATCAATGTAATTGTTTTTAAACTTATTAAGTTGGTCTCTATTATTTTATGACACTTCATGAATCTCTTATTACAAAAGGTCATTTTGATGCTTTGGTTAATTGGGCATTTATAATGTGTCTCAAATAGGCTCCGTAACTACTCCTCAGGGACAAAGCACAACTGACATGTTCAGTTTCATTGAAACCACGATCAAAAGGACCTTCCGCTGGAGTGGCCAGATCATACTCAGCTGTTACACACAGCTTGAAACCATTTCTTGTTGGTCCCATGAAATGAAAGCCTCTGTTTAAGATGATGTGGAAAGAGCGGTACTTTCTGAGGATTATGTGCAGCTGAATAAAGGGAACACAGATCCGCATGGAGACAGTGAATGTTGGGCACACAGAGGTGACAGACAGAAAGCCTCCTCCTGCTGCTGGTTACCAGAGAAACATCCACACCCTGCTGTCCTATTCCATTGCTTCTTTTGTGCCTGAGACTCTTAGGAAGCTCTTCACAGATATGTTTGTTAGGACGTGAGCGACCCTGGTAACAATCTGTGCCGATTACAGCAGCCAAGATTTGAGGAAACTACGAATCACAGTTTGCACATTATACGCTTCTAACTGATTCTTACTAATACATAACTTTTGTTAGACTCAAAAAATGACTTTTGCTTGTTCTGCTTGTTCAAACTACTTATTTAAAATGAGTTGAAACAACACAATTCTTAATTTTTTTTTAGGACAGCTTAATTGTTTTATGTTCAATCAAAGACTATAGAATACACAAGACATGTCACTCGTATAGTTTTGAATGGGGAAAAGTGTAACGGTCAATATGGCGAATGAAGCCCCGCCTACTAGTACAGGAGCCAATCATCGATCGCTATAGACTGATGTTTCTCGGAGAAGCTCGGACCAGACATGTGCTTTTACGACAGTTTGGTGGTCAACAAACGCTCCGAAATCTCAGCGAATACTATCTTCACAGACATAAGAAATATGTCCAAATAAAGCTTGAAATCTGTACTTTTAAATGAACCAACTACACTTGGAAACAAAAGTTTTTTGGTTTTGTAATCTGTATGAAACGAACACGAGGTACAGTCCGTCCTGTCAAACACACATCACATGACAGCAACTACTCCAACGCCCACAAACTTGGAAACAAAGAGTCGCTGTCATTTCTAGAGGAGATTCGCCATCAAGACCAAATTGTTACTTCAGAAGAGCAGCGCAATTCGATGAAGCATTATTCAGAGGATGACAATGTGTAGAACTGCCATAAATGAGGTTGGTGTCGTGATCTCGTTCTTTTCGAGTGCGCATGCGCATTAGCTTGGGCAACTTGAAAAAATGTTGATTTTGCTTGATTCGAACGTTTAGAAATGAAACATGAGACGGTTGATATTTAATGTTATCGGTGATTCCAAACATGAAGTGTAATCGTAAGCTTGGCAAACAGTTCTGGAGAATTTGATGTTTCCCCATTCAGACAGAATGCCCGAGCATACTGCCCGAGAGGCAGATGGCCGCTGAGTCAAATGACTTACCAAATGACTTTGGTTCAATCCACCTGAATTTGTAATATTAGTAAAAATGATTAAGTTAAAATTGATTTGTGTTGTGACAACATAAAGGAATTGTGCGGAACCCATTATTTTTTACAGTGTATTTTGCAATTTACTATAGTTTTATTAACATACAAAAACAAAAAGGTTGCTGTTTAAAGTGATAATAACACTTTTGTTTAATATATGAGTTCATTTAAAAACACTAAATCGCATAATAATTGAGATTTGTATTTTAGTTTTAATTATATTTAGAATAATTTAGTTCTGAATTCATAATTTAAAATGAACTTTTTTTTTTTTGGTAGTTCTTTTGTATATTTTTATGCATTTAAAAAGTAAATAAATTACAATTCTAGTTTACATATTTCATTTGGCATTTTTTAAACTTTTCTTAGGAAACAGTTATTTAGTTCATTGTTGTATTCTTTAATCGGAAAACACTTTTTTTAAAGAATACGTTTTATATAAAAGTGTTATTTCATTACATTTATTAATTGCACATTCTATAATCTTTTTTTAGGATTCAGGAATAGTTTTTTACGTGCCCATGGATGTTTGGAGAAAGTTTCCCAAATTCCCAAATCTAGGCTAAATATAACTTCAATACACAAACACAGATCCACCCTTCTGTTTATTGTTGTTCATAGAGGTAACTACAGTAAACACAGC
>CAIGQV010019101.1:9143126-9167021 GCA_903798115.1 Danio jaintianensis
GATAGATAGATAGATAGATAGATAGATAGATAGATAGATAGATAGATGAAAATAAGTATTGAACACATCATTTTTCTCAGAAAACTTATTTCTAAAGGTGCCGTTGACTTGAAGTTTTACCCGGATGTTGATAATAACCAAAGAAATCCATATATGCAAAGAAAACAAATCTAATTAGTTTAAAAATGAAGTTATGTGTAATAAAATGAAATGACAGTAAGAAAAAGTATTGAACACATGAAGAAAGGGAGGTGTAGAAAGGCAGTGAAAGCCCAGACAGCAGAACTCTCAGTAGTTCTTCAGCAACCCTCTGCCCTTCCTCTTCGTAAATGAATATTAGCTGCTTCAGTCCAACATCTTCATTAGCAGGATGATGGAGATGAAACCAGGTGGACATTTCAGCAAGACAATGACAGACAGACAGACAGACAGACAGACAGACAGACAGACAGACAGACAGACAGACAGACAGACAGACAGACAGACAGACAGATAGATAGATAGATAGATAGATAGATAGATAGATAGATAGATAGATGCATTCAAACTGACCATATTAAAAAGTTAAACTCAAGTTAAAGGTAAACTTAAAAGTGCATTCAATCAATCAAATAATTGCACCTTTGCTTATATTTAAATATTAATTGAGATTATTTTTTTACAGAGCTTACAGATAAAACTATTATTATTTTACTCACGAAAAAACAAGTGTAGCTGGAGTTGTACACTGAAAAAGTATATGAATTTTTACAATTCACTTTTATTAGTTATTAGATCAGTTTTTGGACTAAATAATTAAATAAATAAATATTTATTATTATTGTTTTATCTGTTTATGAATGATTTGAAGTGCTAGAGGGATAAAAAAGGAATATAACTTTTAAACTAAAAATATCTTAACTTGTATTCCAAAGATAACCTGTTTTTTGGTGTTGTAACTAGCACACAATTTTTTATGTGAACTGACTTCTTAAGGAACACTGTATAAGAATAATTAAAGGGATTTTAAAATTATTTTTATCCTAGAGACGACAGGTTGCTAAGTATTTTCTAAGCTTTTCTAGGTTTTATTTAGCACCACATATTTGTCACTGTTACCTTTGGTTTGCTTAGTGGGGCCTTATTGGAATATTCTTTGATAAACAAAACAAATCAAAAACCAAAGCACACAGTCCAAAGACTTCCACCAAAGACTATACAGCGACCACATACAAACATTTAACAGCTAACAAACAGACTGAAACACAAGGCTATATAGTGTGTGATAATGAGCTGCAAGCGTAATGTAATCAAAGTTCATGAACATCAGGTGTGAGGTGCAAATGATTGTGGGAGGTGTAGTCCGGTTCAGTGGCAGATGTGATGTGTGGAGTGCCCTCTAGTGTGTCTGGTGGGCGCTCTTGCTGCGGTGACAGTGACATAGATTGACCTCCATAGTAGGAAAAACAAATACTATGGAAGTTAATGCTTACAGGTTTCCAGCTTTCTTCAAAATGTCTTCTTTAGTATTCAACAGAAGAAAGAAAGTCAAACAAGTCATGTTAAAACAAGTAAAATGTGAGTAAATAATGACAAATTTTCAGTTTTGGGTGAACTATCCCTTTAATGCTTCACTAACATTATCATGAGCAGCTCAGTTCAGGACCACAGCCAAAAGGGGGCAGTCGTGGCCTGGTGGTTAGAGTGTTGGACTCGTGATCCGAAGGTTGCTGGTTCGATACTCGGTACCAGCGGGAATTGGGGGTGGGGGGAGTGAATGACCAGCACTCTCCACCACCCTCAATACCACGACTGAGGTGAGTCCCTTGAGCAAGGCACCGTTCCCCCCAACTGCTCCCCGGGCGCCGCAGCATGGCTGCCCACTGCTCCGGGTGTGTGTTCACGGTATGTGTGTGTTCACTAACTGTGTGTGTGCACTTGGATGGGTTAAATGCAGAGCACAAATTCCAAGTATGGGACACCATACTTGGCCACACTACACTTCACTTCACTTCACTTCACTTCACTTCACTTCAAAACGTCTGCTATTCTGGGATGAGAGAGGTGTAAGGACAAGCCCGACTGACCTTTCTGCCCACTTCCTTTGCCAAGCGCTTGGTCTCAGTCTGAGCTACATTTCAAGCCGTGTGGACAGCTGACCATTACACCCACACAGCCCGTCCCAACTGTCCCGTTTCATTCCTGTGCAAATACGTCTATCTCCCTCAGGAATCTCTCCACCTGTTCCCGACTGAGAGAGATAGAGCAACAAAGATGTAGAAAGAGTGATAAAGAGTGTGCCGTATGGAAAAAAGACTCCCACACTGACCGCACCCTGAACGTGACCGTCTGTGTAATGCAATAACTGATGGTAAGAGTCACAACTCTAGATCCAGACATTAGAATCAAGTGTACTTTATGTAGGGGTCTCGTATAAAGGGTTACAGAGAGGACATCTTTTATAAACATTTGCTATTGAATGTGTGGTTTACTATAACTTACTGCAATATTAAATTTAGTTTGTAGAAAATCATAGGCCTATACTATACTATAATACTTTTATTACTATCTTTCATTTTCATTTAGCAGCAATAACACACCCACACACACTCAAGTGATGCTCAAGCTCAGGTCATGTATTTAATGGGCTATTGTTTGCACAGCTAGTGTTTTTCAGCCAATGATAAATTTCCGGTGAAAGCTAAATGTGACTATTTTCAATTTCATTTTCAATTTCAGCAATGATGTTGTAACGTAATTACAATACATTCAGGTAAATAGACTTAAGCATTCATTTAGTTGTTCAAGTTGTGGAATTTAATGCAGTGCTTCTTGTCTAGTCTGAGACCCAGTTTATATCGTATATCTATCAGGCAGTAAAGATCGCTGATTTTTAACAAAATCAGTCCTTAAACGTGGCAATTGTATAATAGAAAAAGACAGTTCACCAGAAGTGATGTGGCTGGCTGGCTGAAATTAAAAGTCTGTGTGCATATACCCCATTACATTTAATATTAGCCTTTTTAAATAAGAATGTTTTACTTGATAATATTGCAAGAATATTCCAACCACACATTTGATCAAGATACTCGGCCTATACATACACACAGCTTATAATGTATATTTTATACTCACTAAGGCTACATTTATTTGGTCAAAAAAAATACATTTTCACATTTTCAATTGTTATATTTAAATTTTAATCAATTTTATTCTCTGATGAAAAAGCTAAAATTTTCAACAAATTTTCCTTTATCTTGGTTTTTAGTTTCACATGAAATTTTAATATTTGGATTTGTTGATAAAGAATTATTTATTATTAGTATCAATGTTACATTTTCATGCTACTTATTTATTTATTTATTTGCAGCTTTAATATATTTTTTTCGTGCAATGATAATTTTTAAGAATTCTTTGATGAATAGAAATTTCAAAAGTTTATTTGAAATAGTTTTATTTTATAATTTAAAAAACGCTGGGTTATTACAACTCAAATATGGGTAAAATGGGGACAAACCCAACTGCTGGGTTACATTTTTTAATTAAATTTAAAGGCCAGCTTTTACACAGCTTTTATCTCTTTATTATGAAACATTCATTGTGGCAACCAATGCACTGCTGACTAAGTACTACAGTAAAAACTAACACGTTTTACCTCTACAGTTTAAAAAATTTCCACACATATGACAACACAGTCAAGTACTACATTTTTGCTGTTTTAAATTTTGTGTGTGTGTGTTGTTGAAATACTCAAAAGTAGTCATTTCTTTCAAAAAAACGTGTAATTTGTTTAACGTAATCAATAGGTGTGCGGTAATGTTAGCTCAACAGGAAATTACAAGCAAAGTTTTGTTCAGAAATACAGTATGATTTTACTGTCTGACTGTGACTGAAGCCTACACTCACCTGTTCACACAATTTGTTTCCACAGATGAGCATGACGGACACAGTGTGACCTGCTGTATCCTAGACAGGAAGACGCAGGCGGCAAAAGGTCTTTATCCCAAGGCCTGCTCCACACATTCCAATCCCCAGATACCATATTATCATCTGACATCATCTCTGTTGCTAGTTTACTGACCCACTAACATTCCACGCTAAATGCCTCCTACATTAACACTTGACTAGTCACTTGCCATCTAGCAGATGCTTTTCATCCACAATGGCTTTCAGTGCTATAATTGTAGGGACAATCTGCCTGGAGCAACCCAAGGGTTAGAGGGACACTTCACCCCACCCCCCTAAAAAAAAAGATTTAAAAACTTTAAATATTAAACTTTAACTTTAGATATTACTGGAGAAATGTGCAAGAAGCAAATGTAAAGAATTTAGCTGAAATATCACAGGCTCATAAACTCACAGGTCACTTTAGCTACACCTGTTCAACTGTTTGGTAATGCAAATATCTGTAATAATAATCAAAATAATGTAAACATCCTGTAACCATAAGTTTATTCAGCCACCATCATGGACGATACAGGCTCTGGATTTCAATGCAATAAGGTATATGCACAGCTAGTGTTTTTCAGCCAATGATAAACTTCCGGTGAAAGCTTAATGTGATTTTCAATTTCATAAGGTTCTGTTTACAGCATTAACATAATGTAATTACAATACATTCAGTTTACAATTCATTCAAAGCATTCATTTAGTTGTTCAAGCGTAAAACGAGTACCAATTGATCCACGGACCACTGGTGGAAAGTACAGTCGTGGCCAAAAGTTTTGAGAATTACATAAATATTGGAAATTGGAAAAGTTGCTGCTTAAGTTTTTATAATAGCAATTTGCATATACTCCAGAATGTTATGAAGAATGATCAGATGAATTGCATAGTCCTTCTTTGCCATGAAAATTAACTTAATCCTGAAAAAAACTTTCCACTGCATTTCATTGCTGTCATTAAAGGACCTGCTGAGATCATTTCAGTAATCGTCAATCGTTAACTCAGGTGAGAATGTTGACAAGCACAAGGCTGGAGATCATTATGTCAGGCTGATTGGGTTAGAATGGCAGACATGACATGTTAAAAGGAGGGTGATGCTTGAAGTCACTGTTCTTCCATTGTTAACCATGGCGACCTGCAAAGAAACGCGTGCAGCCATCATTGCGTTGCATAAAAATGGCTTCACAGGCAAGGATATTGTGGCTACTAAGATTGCACTTAAATCAACAATTTATAGGATCATCAAGAACTTCAAGGAAAGAGGTTCAATTCTTGTTAAGAAGGCTTCAGGGCATCCAAGAAAGTCCAGCGAGCGCCAGGATCGTCTCCAAAAGAGGATTCAGCTGCGGGATCGGAGTGCCACCAGTGCAGAGCTTGCTCAGGAATGGCAGCAGGCAGGTGTTAGCGCATCTGCACGCACAGTGAAGCGAAGACTTTTGGAAGATGGCCTGGTGTCAAGAAGGGCAGCAAAGAAGCCACTTCTCTCCAAAAAAAACATCAGGGACAGATTGATCTTCTGCAAAAAGTATGGCGAATGGACTGCTGAGGACTGGGGCAAAGTCATATTCTCCGATGAAGCCCCTTTCCGATTGTTTGGGGCAGCTGGAAAAAGGCTTGTCCAGAGAAGAAAAGGTGAGCGCTACCATCAGTCCTGTGTCATGCCAACAGTAAAGCATCCTGAGACCATTCATGTGTGGGGTTGCTTCTCATCCAAGGGAGTGGGCTCACTCACAATTTTTCCCAAAAACACAGCCATGAATAAAGAATGGTACCAAAACACCCTCCAACAGCAACTTCTTCCAACAATTCAACAACAATTTGGTGAAGAACAATGCATTTTCCAGCATGATGGAGCACCGTGCCATAAGGCAAAAGTGATATCTAAGTGGCTCGGGGACCAAAATGTTGAAATTTTGGGTCCATGGCCTGGAAACTTCTTAATCCCATTGAGAACTTGTGGTCAATCCTCAAGAGGCGGGTGGACAAACAAAAACTCACTAATTCTGACAAACTCCAAGAAGTGATTATGAAAGAATGGGTTGCTATTAGTCAGGATTTGGCCCAGAAGTTGATTGAGAGCATGCCCAGTCGAATTGCAGATGTCCTGAAAAAGAAGGGCCAACACTGCAAATACTGACTCTTTGCATAAATGTCATGTAATTGTGGATAAAAGCCTTTGAAACATATGAAGTGCTTGTAATTATATTTCAGTACATCACAGAAACAACTGAAACAAAGATCTAAAAGCAGTTTAGCAGCAAACTTTGTGAAAACTAATATTTGTGTCATTCTCAAAACTTTTGGCCACGACTGTACACATTAATACGCCATCAATTGCGTGTTATCAGGCAACTATGTGTTAACACGTAACAATGTGTAAGCGTGTTAATTCTAGATGTTTTGATTCCAATGGCTTTCCTTATCAGTGCACCGTTTTTAAGTGTGCTAACTGGTAACCATAGACTGGTGCTAACACAAAAAGGTTGTTTTTTTTCGTTTCGTTTCCCCCACGACACTAGCAGATCGCAGGGGGTAAAAGCTATTGGCTTGCTGTGGCCTAATTAACATGCGAGGAAAATTCGTTTGTTTACCCGCGACAAGCTTTTTGATTCTGGGAGTAGTAAAAACCAGATTAGCCAGTTCATTTTTAATATAAAATAGAATAGAAACATTACATTAATATTAATAAAATATAAAAACATAAAAAAAAAAATTATGATTACAGGTCCAACATAAGAATATCGCTAAATAAAATGCAAAATACAAACATTGTAGCTTACTTTCAATATCGCAAATTTCTCACAATGCTGCTTTTCATGCTTCTGTCTGCATGGTGTGTAATACTGCGCCAATATAAATTATTTAAAAAGTATTATCGTAAAAATGGATTTTGCGACACTACAAAATAAACGATATATAGAGCATGATATGAAACTATAGACTTTTTATTTTGTGCTTATTGCAAGGTGTACCTAATAAAGTGGCCTGTTATTGTATTTCCAATAATTTGGTCTTTGATAAGAAACCTATTTGAAGAAACCTGTTTGTGCTCATTGAAATCTGCATCTAATAATAGCAGATTTTGATATCTAATAGCAGTCTGTGAGAAACAATTAGAACACTACACATGGACTGGCCTGTAGCATCTCATTCTCTTGTGTGGTATTGTTTAACAGGGTGGAGTCGGAGAGGAGCAGTCTGGTGACCTTTGGGGTCATGGTGTCAGGTTTGTTTAGTCTGCGTTTTTCTGATCATCTCTCCAGAGAGGTTGCACCTGACAAAAAGCACAGAGAGGGAGGACAAAGCATGATGGAAAAGTGGGAGGCTTCAAACGCCACTCGTCAGCCCATGAGTAAGGCATTATCACAAATGAGTACTGCCAAGGTGCAGAGAGAGGGGATTTTTTGGCATTTGTGTGTGTGTTGACAACTCATGGTCACATAAAAGTCAATATACAAAGCCTTCTCTTGCACCGGCTGTATCTGTGTGGGAACATTAGCAGACCGTGTACACGAAACTATTTCTATTGATCGCTTCTCTCTGAATTTAAGCCAAACATTAACAAGGTTGTGTAAACTCCCACACACACTGATAAAACCCAACCCACATTTCTTTTTTTTTGGTTGTAATGGATAACCTTTCTGTAATAAACCTTAGGTCCGATTAAAAATAAGGAAATAATGTAGTGAAAAAAACAACAGTGGCCTTTGAACTCCTATAGAGTTGAAGTCGTTTGCATTCTCAGTCATAGAATTGATGCATTAGAAGTTGATAGTACTTGACCATGCTTAATCCTAAAGGTCCAGTAAAATTAAAATAACTTTTTTAGATGTTATTATCAGTATGTTAGTCTTCAAGAATATCTATAAGCTAGTGTGGTACAAACCAATAAAATTCGCATTTAGAATATATAAAACTGATATAAACATGGAAGGCTTCACCCAAAAATGAAAATGAACTCAACATTTACTCATCCTTAAAGGAATGCTCCAAATTGTTTTTAAAATACAAGTCACCTAGAGTTAAACAGTTGAGTTTTACCATTTTTGAATCCATTTAGCCGATCTCTGTGTCTTGCAGGAGCAATTTTAGCTTAGCTTAGCATAGATCATTGAATCAGATTACACCATTAGCATCTTTTTTGATCATTTTTTCCTATTTAAAGCTGTAGTTACATTGTGTACTATAATACTTAGTGAAAAGTTGCTATATTCCTTTGGTCAAGATAGCAAGGAACAGTTAAGAGTATAGTTCCTACTAGCTATCATGTAAATAGCCTTTTTTCCACTGCACTCCACTGCAACACACTCAAAGTACTATAGAAGAAGAACTGCATAATGAATATCTAGATTTGAAAGGTTCTTAGTACACAAATTATCAAGTTCAAGATCATGGTTCATTCATCAAAATCAGCCATTTGCTTGCAAAATATCAAGTGTTATTAATGTATGTTTTTTTTATGTATAGTTATGAATTGCATGCAAGAGCAACTAAATGCAAGTACAGCCTGTGTTCTTGTTTTGGTCTTGTTGCTGTTAAATGAAAAACGCTGACTCCACCTAGTGGAGGTCTAACGTCATGACTAAAACGTTTTCTTTTTTAAAATAGATGTAGAACATTAGCAGTTTAATGTGAATAAAATTCCTAATACACTTTTTATATCTTATGTGTTTAAAACATGGATTTTACAATTTTTTACCTAATCTTCTTTGTTTCAAGATTGTTTTAGATTTTCTAACAAATAAAAACGGCAATGATAGTCAAATTATAGATCAGGGGTGCCCAAATTTTTTCTTATGAAGGGCCAAAAACTTGATTTAGGGTGGTGGGCCGAAGGTAAATAAACCAAAATTTTAGATTAAATTTGCCACGGCAATTACCTAATTTATTAAGTATATAAAATTATATATACATAATATAAAACTAATTTATAAAAATAAATAGAACAAATACTTTAGTCATATTAACAATTAAATATATATATTTCTTACATTCTATAATGAACTTTTTATTTATTTTATTTGCTTGTCGATGTCTTGTGCATTGTCCTCTATATTCGAGTGACAGTATTTACATTTTTAAAAATCTGATTCATTCACAACAAGTAATTCTAGTTTGCTTTTTTGCAGCTCAACAATGAAAGAAAGAAACAAACAAAAGGTTACGTTAAATTAGAAATGATGATCTCTGTTAAAGGCTCCCTCTCTTCTCAAATGGGATGGCGGGCCAAATCCAAGGTTTTCAAGGGCCAACTTTGGCCTGTGGGCCCTGGTTTGGGCATCTTTGTTATAGATAGTTAATGTGTAGCTAATTTCTGTTTTTAATTTAAAAAAATTATTGTATTTATTTCTAATTAGATTTTTTTTTTTTTTATAAATGACAAATGTATTTATTTGCTGAATTAATGAATTTCAAAATATTCTTTACCACACAGATATTTTACTTGCAGATTCATTAATTCGTTAAATACAAATTTTCACCAAGAGAAAAATCAAAAACAAAGTGGGAAACTTTTATTTCAGTAGTTTGTCATATAATAAAAAAAATATGAATAAATATGATAACTGTAGTATGAATATTCTGGACTTCTAGACTTTTGTCTATTTACATCCTGAACAACAATGAGCTCTATTCCCTATACATTCAGGTTTCCTGCACATCAAAAAAAAAGAAGAAGAAGAATAATTGTTAGAGTTTATTTAAAGGCAGGAACATTACGATTTCTAAAGCTTATCACAGTATCTTAGGACATTTTTTTTGAGATGTCATTCTGTAATGTAGTTCATCGATTCATCTTGTACTGATATACTGATATATAGTAAATGCACACACACACTCATTCACCCACTTAACAAGCAAAATAATCTCAGTAAAATCTTCCATTCTCAAAATTCACAATTCACTCAAAATGTTCTATATAAAGCAACATGTGACCCTGGACCACATTTTGTGTGTGTGTGTGTTTGTGATTTTTATTTTACTATTTTTATTTAAACATTTTCTTCCATAAATATATCAAAACTTATTTATTTACTTACTTACAAAAACTGACCCTTATGGCTGTTTTTAGAGTCCAGGGTCACATATTTAGAAACGCCTTTGTCCATAGTGTTGAAACAAGTCCCAAAACACACTTGCAGCCAATCAGCAGTAAGGGGCGTGTCTAGAAACTAATTGAAATATTAAAAAAAAAGCCATGGGCGCAGCCAATCAGTAGCAAGGGGCATGTCTAGAAACTATAGTTGAAATATCAAAAAAGGCCAAGGGCACAGCCAATCAGTAGTGAGCGGCGTGTCTAGAAACTATAGTCTATGAAATATCAAAAAAGGCCAAGGCCGCAGCCAATCAGCAGTAAGGGACGTGTCATTCAGCATTAAGGGGCGTGTCTAGAAACTGTAGTTTAATATCAAAAAAGGCCAAGGGCGCAGTCAATCAGCAGTAAGGGGTGTGTCCAGAAACTATAGTTAAAATATTTTAAAAAGGCAAAGGGCGCAGCCAATCAGCAGTAAGGGGCGTGTCTAGAAACTATAGTTGAAATATCAAAAACAGGCCAAGGTTTCGTGGGTTATGGACATGTTTGTTTTTTATTCAGATTTTTTGTTTGTTTAAAAAGAAGTCGTTTTCTGTTTGTGTCCTGTGCAGAAATGCATTCTGGGATTTGGTGGCGATCTAGAAGATGTTAGGCAGTAAGCGGTAAGAAACGGCTGCAGTGTAGCGCTCCCAGTCCTTGCCGTATTTGTTGCTACAACGGTGCTCGTCCCGAATGCAGCGGTGCACCAGCAGGATGGTCATGTAGACGATGTAGAAATAAGGCAGCAAGTGATTGCCTCCACAGGCCAAACAGTACGCCAGCGAGCCCATCAAGTCGCCCGTGTAGTTCATGTGACGCGCCACCCCCCCAAAACCCAGAGGTCATGAGTTTGCTCTTGTGAATGGCGCCATCAGCCGATCGGTACGAGCACTCGATGAAGGTGGGCTTCTTACCCCAGATGCTGCAGTTGCCCTCTGTGCGACGGAAAAGGTCTTTCTGGTGGTTGGTCACACGGAAAATGTAGTAGCCCACCAGACCCAGGATGAGGATGCCTGCTGCGTGGGGCGTAGAGAGCTGGATTGGGTTGTAGACCAGGTAAAGACCCTAAAAAAAAAATAAGAATATGAATCAAAAACAACTTTACATAATCCACATTAGGGCTGCACAATATATCGTTTCAGCATCGATATTGCAATGTGCGCATCCGCAATAGTCACATCGTAATATATGTAATGTTGAGTCTGAAGAACAGGGCGGCACGGTGACTCAGTGGTTAGCACTGTCTTTGGACTGTGGGGGAAACCAGAGCACCTGGAGGAAACCCATGCCAACACAGGGAGAACATGCAGACTCCACACAGAAATGCCAGCTGGCCCAGTCGGGACTCAAACCACCAACCTTCTTGCTGTAAGGCGACAGAGCTAACCACTGAGCCACCGTGCCACCTAGGCTTGAAATAATGAATCTGCAATTGTAGATTGAACATCAAACACAAACCAGACCCTGCAAAATCTGCTCAGAAATGCACCTGAAGTGTGTAAAGGAAAGGCAGCCACACACAGTCTCCCCAGCCCAGATACCAGCCAAAATGATCATGGCAGATGTCAATAGTCTTCAGGTACCAGGCTTCATTCCAGAAAAAGTCCAGTACATAGATGGCCTTAGAGAAGATAAGTCAAATTTGTGATATGAGAAAATGAAGAGATAAAAAAAAAAAACCAAACAAAAAAAAAAAAACACACACACACACACACGCACGCACGCACACACACTATGTATTGCTGCAGAAAACAAAAATGTTGCTGAACAATTTTGACAAATTATATAGAGTTGAAGTCAGAGTTATTAGCCCTCCTGAATTATTAGCCCTCTTCTATATTTTTGTGCCCAATTTCTGTTTAACGGAAAGAAGAATTTTTTCAACACATTAAAAAGACTAAACATAAGTTTTAATAACTAATTTCTAATAACTGATTTAATTTATCTTTGCCATGATGAATATTTTACATAGTACATAATATTTTACTAGATATTTCACAAGATACTAGTATTCTGCTTAAAATGCTAAATGTATTTTAAAGGCTTAACTAGGTTAATTAGGCAAGTTAGGGTAACTAGGCAAATCATTATAACAATGGTTTGTTCTGTAGCCAATCGAAGAAAAAAAAATTGCTTAAGGGGGCTAATAATATTGACCTTAAAATGGTTTAAAAAAATTTTTTTAACGGCTTTTATTCTAGCCGAAATAAAGCAAATGAGACTTTCTCCAGAAGAAAAAATATTATAGGAAATACTGTGAAAAATTCCTTGCTCTGCTAAACATCATTTGGGAAATATTCAAAAAGGAAAAAAAAAATTCACAGTGGGGCTAATCATTTTGACTTTAACTGTACATGTAATGCAACACAATCACATACAACATTTTAACTCTAGAAAGGCTAATTTACAGTGTGTGATATGCAAATTCGGAAGCCCTCTTATTTATCAACATGATCAAAACTTTGCTGAATAACCTGTTTTACACATCTGTTGGAAAAGAAAATCTGGAAAAGGACTAAACTACATGTTATCCCTGCATAATAAATACTACAGAGCTTTATAATCATTCAATTAAGCACTTAAATATTACTCAAGTCATATTACAGGGTGATACAGAGAATGGCACCAAATATTAGCATATTTAAAGGCACAGTTCACCCAAACTGAAAATTCTGTCATCATTCACTCATACTTTACGTTTTTTCAAACCTGTTTGACTTTCTTTCTTCTGTTGAACACAAAAGAAGATATTTTGAAGAAAGCTGGAAACCTGTAACCATTGACTTCCATAGTATTTGTTTTTCCTACCATGGCATTCAGCTTTCTTCAAAATATCTTACACAAAATAAAGAAACTTATTAAGGTTTGGAATCAGGGTGAGTACATTTTCATTTTTGGGTGAACTATCCCTTTAATTTAAGCTCAAATTTAAGAATTGTATCTTATTTTTTTGGCCTCTAAATATCAGCTTTTTTTGAGCCTCTAAATGCAAATTCAGGTGTTTTTTTTTACTCTTCTTTTACTAAGTAAGTAAGTTTTACATTGCATCTTAGTTCAAACACTTGACACCAAATACAAGAAATAGTAAAAATATCTGCAAATTTTGGAGATCAAACCTAGAGGATCAATGACTAACCTGCAAAACGTTGACCAGGATCATGGAGTTTGTCACATAACCATACAGCTCCTGCTGCTTGGCTGCATAGGATAAGTTTATGAGAGTCCACGCCACAATACCCGGCCGGCCATTAAAGAAAAGCTTGAAGTCAAACCATTTTCCTATACGAGGATTGAACTCAATTCCCATCATGTAGTTGTAGAAGATGTTGCCTGTGAATTTACTGCAGATCAAAAGAAATTTCATTTCATTATATTTAAAGGAACACTCCACTTTTTTTACTAGTCACCTAGAGAGAAACAGTTGAGTTTTACCATTTTTGAATCCTCCACTTTTAGCTTAGCTTAGCAAAAATAATCATTGAATTGGATTAGACCAGGCGACGCGGTGGCGCAGTGGGTAGCACGTTCGCCTCACAACAAGAAGGTCGCTGGTTCGAGCCTCGGCTGGGTCAGTTGGCATTTCTGTGTGGAGTTTGCATGTTCTCCCCGTGTTCGCGTGGGTTTCCTCCGGGTGCTCCGGTTTCCCCCACAAGTCCAAAGACATGCGGTATAGGTGAATTGGGTAAGCTAAAATTGTCCGTAGTGTATGTGTGTGAATGAGTGTGTATGAATGTTTTCCAGTGATGGGTTGCAGATGGAAGGGCATCCGCTGCGTAAAACATATGCTGGATAAGTTGGCGGTTCATTCCGCTGTGGCGACCCCAGATTAATAAAGGGACTAAGCCGAAAAGAAAATGAATGAATGAATGGATTAGACCATTAGCATCTTGCTAAAAAAAAATCCAAGTTTCCTATTTAAAGCTCGACTCTTCTGTAGTTAAATTTTTTACTAAGACCAAAGAAAATGAAAAGTTGCTATTTTCTAGGTTAATATGGCTATGAAATATACCCTCATTCTGGGATAATAATAAACAAACTTTGCTGCCATACCATGGCATCAGCAGGCGCAATTTCTGAAAGAGATGCTAATGGTCAAATCCGATTTAATGATTTATGCTAAGCTAAGCTAAGCTAAAAGTGCAACCAGCAGACACATAGAATACCCGAATGGATTCAAAAATGCTTAAACTCAATTGTTTAACTTTAGGCAACTTGTAAAATTAGCCTAAAAAACGTAGAGTGTCCCTTTAACAAGGTGTACCCCAGATTTGTCTGCATATTTTACAATAGATAACACAATCTAACAAAACCGATGCCTACTTTCAACAAAAAAAAGAAGCAATAGAACTTTTTTATAATAATTACAATATTTTTTCTCCATAAAATGTTAAATATTTATTAATACAAATTAATAATAGTTAAAATAAGGTCAAGAGAGCCCTGTGTGGCTTGTGCATTATCTCTTTAAACTCGTAACTAAATTAAACTATGGTCTATGTAGTTAATAAATAAGTTTTCTCACCAGTCCTCTCGGTTGGTGGGGAACAGATAAGCTTTAATGAAAGCAAATGTGGACACAGCATAGCCGAGGATGTTAGTGCACCATAACAGAGGGATCCAGTTGTCAATGATGATGGTTGGCGAAAACCAGTGGAAGTGCTGAGCATTAAGCACCCATAAAACATGAGTGATGAGCCAGCACTGTAGACCGTTGACCTCATACTTATTAATCAGACCTGAGAAATACATCCATATTACCTGAATGAAATATGTTTTTGATAACTTTTAGCACACAAACCAATAGTGGGTCAACTGATAAACAACTGACAAGAAAATCCTTTTTTTCCTATCAAGATTTAACAGCGTCGGACACATACAGTACAAAACAATATACAAATATATATTTTTTTCTTTATTGCGGTAAGAATGTGTTATATCACCATCCCCATCCCGAGTATTAATATAGTCAGTATATTGAAAACTACAAAAGTATGTATTAATCTTCGGTGATGTTATAATATATAACGTTTTCCCACTGTAGAATGTTTACTAATTTGATTTTATTGTAAAGTACTGTCGTCCTATTTATCGTCTTTTTGCGATTTAATTTGTTTAAAGATTTATTTTTTACTCTGAACATGTACAATAAAGCATTACACTGAGTATTTTTGGGGCTATTATACTTTTAATTTAATAATTTTTGCAGCTTAGGTCAATATCATTTTCTGTACCTGAATACTTTTGGACTCCTCAAAAAAAAGTTGTTTTTTTTGTTATATTGTTTCTATATGCTATATTCAGTTATTATTTCCATAGTTAGAGCTGGTGAAATATGTATTTTTCCCCTGTATAGTGCAGCCTTAGATCCCAGCATTAAAAAGAGATGAGCAAGGTTAACTAACTGAAGTTGAAATTTTAACTGAGCAAATGTGCACAAATATTTCTTGCTAGATAGTGTACATTATGAAACAGCATTTTATATTGTTTTTTGTTACATTTTTTAGGGTTCTTACTAGTGCTGGGCAAAGATTCAACATGATTAATTACATACAAAATAAAAGTTTGTTTTGACATAAGATATATGTTATACACACACATACATACATAAAAACAAAACAATTCAATACAAAACAATTCTGTTACTTCAGTTTGTATCATATACATATTATATTTGAGCAAAATAGAAATAAACATTTTCTCAAAAATATTCATGCATGTGTTTTGTTTACATACACATTAAAATATATACACACAAACACACAGATTATGTCAAAATAAACTTTTATTTTGGATGCGATTAATTGTGATTAATCTTTGCCCAGCACTAGTTCTTACACGTTTTGCAAAAGTCAAATTTAAGCACTTTTCAAGCCCTTTCTAGGTGCATTTTCAAACTTTTCCGTCACTTTTCCAGCAAGTGTGGCAAAAGACATATTTACATACATATACATACTTCATCACATTATATCAGATGCTATTTGTTATTGTATTCTATAGTATAGTATAATATTCTAAGAAGCAAGTTAGATTGCATGTTTGCCCCAAGCCCAGCATTGAATTACAGTCAATTACTTTCTCAAATGTAGTTTATTTGCATCTTAAATCTGTACATTACTTTTGAAACGAAAATAAACATTTATTTTAATTTTAAAGGGCACAGATAAAACAAAAATAATGAAATAAAGGCAGATCACACTAAAGGCACATGGCCAGACTCCAGTGTTTTATTTTTTATGCAAAAATAATTATTTTATTTAAATAGATAATAATTATTACCTATTTGGTAAGATAAACTATTCAAAAAACCAACACAATTATATTTTCAAGCACTTATCCAAAATCTAAGCACTTGATTAAAAATTCAAGCATTTTCAAAAATTTCCAGCACCCGTAAGAACTCTAACTTTTGTTTTAATGACAATGTTTTTTTGTTTACCTGCTGGTGTACGGGCACCATCCTGAACTCCTCCCACATAGCCTGGAAGGATCTTATGCAGAAAATCTGGAACACACATGTACAGCACCACCTAGAGCCGACACAACCAAATCACACATTTCAAGTCCAAAACCATTCCATTTTATTTCTGACTACAAAATATATCTTTTTTATATTTTATATTTCTCTATTGTAATTCTGCACACCTGAAATGTGACCCAGATGGCGTAGATTTTGGCAGAAGCCCATGTGAAGGAAGGAGCCCGGTTCCAGATGGTGAACAGGGTGGCGTCACCGTTGTAGAGGTCCAGTAGAGGGTGGCTGATGGAGCACTGGTACTGATCACATGCCATGATGAAGAAAAAGACGATAAAGGGGGCAAAGCACAGCAGCAGGATTACTCCCGTCAGAGAGAACCAATCCACCTCCCTACACACATCAACACAGCACAATAGAAGAAGTGTTAGAATATTTCAGTTATTCAGAATATGAAAATATATTTGAGAATGATTGGTTTATTATTGTGATGACTAATGGAGAATTGCAGAAGGCCACAATGTGATGAATTCGATGCTGAAATAATATATTGTGCAGCCCTACTGTGGAGTGCCTTACCATGCTCTTCCCCACTGCGCCGGCTCCTTTGATGGCTCCTTCTTCCCTGCCTGGGCACCATTGTCACTGTCCTTATGCCGCTTTCTCACCCTGTCAGATCCCATCATGATTGTCTGAAAGAGTGAGGTTTAGAGATTTAGGAAGAGCATAAGCTACAAAGTGAACAAAGCGCACTGTAGATAACAGATAACACACAGATGATAGGAGTCGTGTGGTATATGTGCTAAATATGATAACTAATGACATTTGAATATGCTGGGAAAGTTCATAGGACAGTTTATGTTTTAGCAAAATGACTTACTATAGGATGATGTCTAATATAATTTCAGTGTCACTAAGGAACAGGGTTGTTTCGTTTAGTGCGCTGATATATAATGCTATCTCTAAGGCTGATATGAGGTTGTCAGTTGTTTGCTTATGTTATGCAAGCACTAGATAGTTGTTCTGCACTGCAAACATGTCTTTTATTAAATGCATATTTTATGGCTTACACTTGTACCACACCAAGAGATCTGTTCCACTTAGACTGTAAAAAATGCAGGGCTCCACACAGTTCATTCATGTTGTCCCAACACAAATCGATTAAGTGAACTTAACAAATTTAAGTAAATTGAACATAACAAAATTATGTTGTCCCAAAAAATCTGAACAACTGTGTAGTTTGAAGATTTAGAAGACAGTGCTTCATTTTCAATCAAGCTGTCAAAAAATATTTTGTGTATATTCAAGAATCAGGATATAGGCCTACTATAGCAATATTTTTGAAGGTTTTTATAACTTTTGAAATACATTAAGGGAAACCTATGTCATTGCGGGCAGCACGGTGGCGCAGTGGGTAGCACAATCACCTCAAAGGAAGAAGGTCGCTGGTTCGAGCCCCGGCTGGGTCAGTTGGCATTTCTGTGTGGAGTTTGCATGTTCTCCCCGTGTTTGCGTGGGTTTCCTCCGGGTAAGCTAAATTGTCCGTAGTGTATGTGTGTGAATGAGTGTGTATGGATGTTTCCCAGTGATGGGTTGCAGCTGAAAGGGCATCCACTGCGTAAAGCATATGCTGGATAAGTTGGTGATTCATTCCGCTGTGGCGACCCCTGATTAATAAAGGGCCTAAGCCGAAAAGAAAATGAATGAATGAATGCCATTGCTTTCTCTAAATGTTAATTTATAAGCTGCAAATCACTGCTCCTAAACACTAGAATACACTGAAACTTGCAACACTGCAAAAAAAAAAAAAAGTTACATTCTTTATAAGAACCTTTGTCTAATATTCTAGGACAAACGTCTAATAATTGTTAAATTAAGAAGCAAAATTACATGGAATAACAAAGTGATCAAAATGTTGGATGTGTTTTATTTAAGAACAACAATCTGCTGTAATTTTCACATCCATTAATATATCATAAACTCACTAATTTTGTTCATTTGTCACAAAGACAGACCTACTTTTGTCATTTTGCACCTTAAGTAAACGTAACTTGATTTAAGCATGATAATATTGTATTGTATCTATTTGAAAACAAAAATGTTGAGAAAGATATTCTTATTCTTATATATTCTTAATATTTTTTACTGCATTTTTGCTGCAGACGCAATATTTACCACCAAAAATTCATAAATGCCAGGACTTCATATTTAAAACCCTTAATCTTTAAATTGTCAAAAGGATAATTGAGACCATTTAAAGGGATAGTTCACCAAAAAATTTTAAATACAGTCTTCATTTACTCACCCTGTACTTGTTCCAAACCTGTTTGGGTTTCTATTGACTTCCATAGTATTTTTTTTGTTCCTACTATGAATGTCAACGGCTGTTTTTCAACATTCTTCAGTTTGGTTTTTGTTTTTGGTGAGTACATGATGGCAGAATTTTTTTTATTTTAGGGTAAACTATCCCTTTAAGACCCAGAGAGACTTTACTGTGTCTACATGAACTATGCATATATTTTTTTTATTGAAACAATTATGGAAATGACACTGAAAATGTTTGAAACTTTTCAAATGTTATGTTGTTTTTATAATCTTTAAAAGGCTGTTAAAAACACAATCTTTTATTTATTTATTTAAAGAACAGCATATAACATTTTACAATAAAATATGTAGATGCCAGGGCGTAAGTACAAATAAAATACAAATATACAAAATGTCCATATGTAATAATTAAATAAATACATTATAGAGTTTTTAAAGTGCGTAGGTAATATACTGGTACTGGTAATATACGAGCATATTTCAGTCACCAATAACTTAAAATTAGGTTTCTTTTTAGTAAATTTACATTTATGAATGTACAATTTAGTTAACAATATAAGTAATACACGGTGGCTCAGTGGTTAGCACTGTCACCTCACAGAAAGAAGGTCACTGGTTCGAGTCCCAGCTGGGCCAGTTGGCATTTCTGTGCGGAGTTTGCATGTTCTCCCCGTGTTCATGTGGGTTTCCTCCAGCAGGGTTCATACACATTTTTACTACTAAAATTCCATGACTTTTCCATGGTTTTTCCAAGACTTTCAAGTAAATTTTCATGACCTAATGTTTCATGCAATGTCTACATATGCGTAGTAAAAGAAAAACAATGCATGTTCAAATTTATTACAGCATATAATAAAACACGCAACAATCTATTTAGTTTCAGTTTATATTTATATCTATGTAAAATTAATTTAGATAATGCTTACACCGCACTAATGTTAGAGTATGTGATTGGCCATGGACAGAAAAGAAGTAAATAACCTATATTCAAGTATACAGATATCTGTTTTCCATGACTTTTCCAGGTTTTCCATGACCTTATGAACCCTGCTCCAGTTTCCCCCACAGTCCAAAGACATGCATTATAGGTGAATTGGATAAACTAAATTGGCCATAGTGTATGTGTGTGAATGAGTGTGCATGGATGTTTCCCAGTACTGGGTTGCAGCTGGAAGGGCATCTGCAGTGTAAAACAAATGCTGAATAAGTTGGCGGTTCATTCCGCTGTGGCGACCCCTGATAAATAAAGAGACTAAACCGAAGGAAAATGAATGAATGAGTTTTCCTCTTGATAAGAATAGACAGTAAAGCCAAAAAGTACACTATCATAGAAAGAGATTTTGAACATTGAAAATTGTGTTAAACACCCAATCGTGGCGTAGAGATAATTACTGAGGAATGGTTGGTTTTATATTCGCACATTTAGAGATTGTCCTTAAGAATATAATTTCAGAAAAGTATTATTTGCAAATTCTAAACGGGGAAATCATATTAGCAGCCAATGACTATCAAAGTACGTTGTTCACAGTCAATTAAATAGTGCTAATGTTGTTTTGAAGTCGTACTTACATGCTAAATCAGACCGAATATTCAAAGTAGCGTAGGTAAACAATGCAGGGACCGTTAAATGAACGAATGTGCGAATATAAAACCAATTTTACCTCAGTGAGATAATTAACGTTAACGTCATGAGTACGTGACACCTGTGCGTCTTTCTGTGGAAATAAGAGGTGCTTTTACAGCTTAATCCAAAAACTGCCGAACGACTCCAACGCAAACATGCTTACCGGTCTAAGATTACAGTCATATCAGTGTCAGTCTCCAATCTGACAGCTGTAATTACCTCATCTGATATGACAGCTCAGCTGGATGTGGATAATAATACGCTTTTAAAACGTGTGCACGTACAATATATTATCATATAACATGCACATATATCATCGCAAACATAATTGTATAGTTTACTTTGCAGACATCCCACACTCAAAATAATCATTGTTACGTTAATAAAGTTGCGTCTTCTTGACTGTTGAGGTTGGACTCAAATGTAAAGACCTGCATAAGTAGACGCATGTCAAAGAAGTGTAATGTTTGACATACTAAATTAGAATAAATATTGCATCATAATAAGTAGCTAACTGTATATCTGGAATGAACAAAAGATTAAATATCAATTATTAAATATCACAAAACGCTTACTGTTTCGGGGGGTGATGCTGCGCCACTGTAGGCTGCCCAGATGTTGTTCACTGTGATGAAACGAGCAAATGGGAGTCTCTGGTCGAAGTTTAACCCCGCCTCTGCGTGTGACGCAATGATCTTACGTCCAATCAAAGAGACAGAAAATCCGTGCTATCGCCAGTGATTGGACAAGCGAGACCTGAAGCCATGAGCGCCTGATGAGCTCAGCCCTTCTTCATCAAGGGCGTGCGGTTGCGCCACCTTTACGCAGTTACATAAAAAATTCTGAATAAATGACAAATTTTAGTTATAATAAATTTGTACAAATATCTTTAAAAAAATATGTTAATTTAAACTCGTGTAAAATTAATTACTATAGAAATTAACATAATAATATTAATGATAATACTACTACTACTACTACTACTACTACTACTACTACTACTACTAATTACTATTAATTATTGTAATAATGTATTGTTATGGATTTTTCTATTATAAATTTGCTATTATAAATTTGGCAACATAAAAAGCTAGGTTGTTGTAGATTAGTAATTGTGGATCTGTTTGTTCTGGAAAAATCGTCTCCGATATTTGAAATACAAATTATTTTTTTATTGCATAAAAGAGCAATAGCATACAAAAGTAGAGAAATACAGTACTTAAATTTTTTTACATTAACATCTTAAGAACAAACACATAGAGAATAAAAAACCCCTAAAATAAAAAAATAAAAAAATTACAGGAGATATTTAAAATACAAATAAATAAAAAAATAAACAAAAAGGATTCCAAAATTGCACACATCCTTATGTTTTTTTTTTTTTTTAAGATCTTTTATGTTAGGTTTATTATTGAACCGTTTTTGTTTGTGTACGTGGTATTTCCCCATACATATCATTAAATTAATAATCAAATTTATCTCCGAAGTATTATTCGTTTTATTATTATTATTATTATTATTATTATTATTATTATTATTATTATTATTATTATTATTATATTGTATAGTGTATTATTATTATATTGTAAGTTTAAATATAAGATATTCAACATTAAACCAAAACATTCACTGGATTAATTAAATGAATTAGTATATAAATGTCACTTCTTTAACTTGGCGAGACAGTATTTATTAGGTAAATTCCCAACTTTTTTTCCATTCAGTCTGCTTAAATAAGGAATTCCAAAAAGGTTTGTTTTTAGGCAGCAATGTAATATAAATAAGTTTCAGCTGTATTTCAAATATTTGCCCATATGCACTTCAACATATCCTTTGACTTTTATTTTGAAACGCTTGAGAATTGTACATACCGGAAGTAGAAAATACAGTAAATAAAAGTTTTGAGTTTTGCTGCATGACTTCTGTCAGGTGCTAAGTTGCTTTGATACAATTTAAATAATTTGTAGCTGTGCAAAATGGGTCGCAAGGTTACATTAGCGACTTGCTCATTGAATCAGTGGGCGCTGGATTTTGACGGCAACTTGGCAAGAATACTTAAGAGTAAGTTCTTATTATTCACTGCAGTAGTAGCACTAAAGTTCAAACGGTCTTAAAGTGACCTCGCCTCATTTAAATCGATCTACTGTTCTCCAAAACAGGTATTGAGGTTGCCAAACAGAAAGGAGCCAAGTACAGACTGGGGCCAGAACTAGAAATCTGGTAATATTGTCCAACACCCACTGCTGCTTTTAATAAATGTGTGAAGCATTTAAGTACAATTTAGAATAACAATAATAAAACAACAACAGACTTTCTTGATCATGACAATTGAGGTAAAGTTGGTTTTATATTCACACATTCAGACTTTCTCCTTAATAATATAATTTAAGAAAACTATTCTTTGCAAATTCTAAATAGTGAAATCATATAAGCAGCCAATGACTATCAAAGTACAACATTGTTCACAGTCAAATAAATAGTGCTAATGTTGTTTAGAAGTCATACTTGCATGTGATTACAGACCGAATATTCAAAGTACCATGGTAAACGATATAGAGAGCATGTCACAAATTGCCACTGAATGAATGTGCGAATATAAAACCAACTTTACTTCAATATCATGATGTTCAGTATTTAACTGAAAAATGTGTTGTAAATAAACATCACTGATTTTTCATGTGCAAGTTGAGTATTACTTTTAAAAAGTCCATAAAATCAAAATTGGCAGATCTTTTTTTTATACTTATATTGTATTTGTAAAAAAGTTAGCCTGATTCCTTCGTGTTGTCTCAACACAAATTGATTGTGTGGAACCCAGCATTTTTTACATTATGCTATATTTATTATACTGTAAATTACTTTTACATCATTATTGTTATTCTAAATTATAGTGTCATAATTAGAGATGCACAATAGGCTGTATGGTATCACTTTATGCTTGTGATTGGTTTATTATTATATTATATCCAAATGAGCTATCATATTCATCTGGTGAAAGTATAATCAATATCGCAATATATGTATCGCAGAAAAATAAAATATCTCAATGTCAGTTTTTTTAATATCATGCAGCCCTAGTCCTAATGTGTTATTATTATTTCCAGCAATGATATCACTTCTAAATTATAATGACTTTACTGGCTTGAGGGGGCGGGGCTGGCTGTCAGTCAGTCATATGAGATCCACCAATAGAAAACTATTAATTCATATTGGACTAAATCAAATTACACAATACTACGCTTTGTTTGGTTCAAAAAGCGTTTACTCAGCTAAAAGCGAAGAAGAGAGACTACATAGTTCCCAGTTCCCCAAATTATGCACTTGCACACTCTTTACTTATGCATTATATATACTTTAAATATTAAATACATCAAATTTAAATTGTATGCGGTGGCGCAGTGGGTAGCACGTTCGCCTCACAGCAAGAAGGTCGCTGGTTCGAGCCTCGGCTGGGTCAGTTGGCATTTCTGTGTGGAGTTT
>CAIGQV010019101.1:9174677-9189953 GCA_903798115.1 Danio jaintianensis
TCAATCAATCAATCAATCAATCAATCAATCAATCAATCAATCAATCACAATCAGTCACAACTAATTCACTAATCAATCAATTAATCAATCAATCAATCAATCAATCAATCAATCAATCAACCAATCAACCAATCAATCAATCATAACCAACCAACCAATCAATCTCAGCCAATCAATCACAATCACTCACAACTAATTCACCTATTAATCGTCGATCAATCAATCAACCAACCAATCAGCCAATCAATCACAATCAACCAACCAACCAATCAATCAATAGATCACAATAATAAAAACACAGAAGTAGCATTTCACTTTAGGTTGAATTCTTTTCTAACTGTAGCATCAGCCAAATTGTAGTTTGACTGCTCTCCAGTGGAGCTGTACATTAATTCACCCTCGAACAGAACATCTGTTTGTTTGAACACTCATCCTGCAAACCCAATTATGATTTAAAGAGAGCAGCCAGTTCTCCCAGAATTACAAACAACAAGTGAGTTCAGTTTCCTCATAACATGCCAGATTAAAGCTGTTTTTATGATGCTTTAAAGGTTTCGGGGTGCCTCGTGACACTACTTTATTCCTGACTGTATCATCTGTGTTAGGAAATAAAGGTCCAGGCATTAGGAAGAGAAACAAAAATGGAAAGTGGTGATAGTCATTTGTAAACACTTCGTTGTTTAAATCGCTTTATTGGTGCAACATTTATAAAATCAGTTGGTAAATGCTTATTTTGGGTGTTATTTCAGTCTTGGTCCTGCCTGCTGGTTATGGGACTACCTAAGGAGGAGTGGACAGGTGTGTGCTTTATTTGTTTATTATTATTATACTACAGAGCTGTTGAATGCTCGATTCTGATTGGCTGATGATGAAAATTCTATGGTGTGCAATTATTTATGAGGCAAGAGAATGGCTAAAGTAGTTCAGGCAGGTTTTGAACCACATGAATCACAAAAATCTAATCTAAGCACAACACATTGGATGAAATGTGTAAGAAACTAGTCCTACGAGGACAAAAACCTGACAAATGTCTTCAAATACAACATCTGAACCGTGCTGACTTTAGGTGTTGTGACTGTAGTATACAGTAAGTGAAATAATTGAATTCTGTTAAATTAATCTGTTAAATTATTACAAAGTCATGGACACCCAAGGCATCATTTGTGCTTTGTTTTTCTAGTAACTCAACACGCCGTTGTTAAATAATGCCTACTTATTTTAGGATGCATGTAAATATATTTTTTGTGTATATTAAGTGGCCTTAACTACTGTGTACTTGCATTTAAATGAGTCATTTGGTACAATGCATTATTGTGTAGACACGTTTTTACATTGTATTTTAAAAGTATCTGCATATAATTACAATTGTATTAAATTTCTGTAATTGTATTTATAATTGCACTTTTGACCCATCCCTTACACCTTAACCCACCCTTAAACCTACCCAAAACCTGTCCTTAACCTTACCCGTATTCCACCTCAAGAGCATCATACTGTAAGTGCTGTGTAATCCAAAATGAACATAATTAGTACATTGTAATTATTGTTTGATGTAAGCACATAGTAGTTAAAGGAACCCTCCAATTTTTTTAGAAATAGGCTCATTTTATGACTCCCCTACAGTTAAACAGTTAAGTTTTATCATTTTTTAATCCCATTTAGTCGATCTCACGGTCTGGCGGGAGCACTTTTAGCTTAGCTTAGCATAAAGTCTTGAATCAGATTAGACCATAAGCATCTCGCTCAAATTCAAAAAAGAGTTTTGATCATTTTTTGATGTAAAGCTTAACTTTTTTTGTAGTTACATTGGGTACTTATGCCAATGGAAAAATTAAAGGTTGCTGGGCCAATATTGCTAGGAACTACAGTGTAAACTTATTCCTGCATAATAATAATTGAGGAACTATGCTGCCTCAACAGGTGCAATGATATTGCACATTATTGATTGTTAATGATTATTAATGAGTGACATCATTGCAGCTGCTCTAGCCATGGTATGTCAAAAAAGTTCCTTGATTATTACGCCAGAATGAGAGTATAGTTCCTAGCCATTTCGGCCTAGAAAATAGAAGCTTTTCATTTTTAGTCAAAAATGATTCAAGCTTTAAATAGTAAAACGATCAAAACTCTTACTTTGAAATTTTTGAGCAAGATGCTAATGGTCTAATCCGATTCAATATTTTATGCTAAGCTAAGCTAAAAGTGCTCCCGGCAGACCCAAAATCGACTAAATGGATTCAAAAATAGTAAAACTCAACTGTTTAATTCTAGGGGACTTAAGTTTGGTAAAATGAGCCAAAAGGAAAATCAATTGAGCCAAAAATTTCCAAAAAAACAAACAAAAAAATATTAGAGTGTTCCTTTAAGGCCACTTACTGTAATATAACTGTAAAGTGGGACTTTTTTGGTGATAAAAAACAGGAGATTTTAGGCAAATAAACCTGCAACAGGATATTTTAGGCAAATAAACCTGCATGTTTTGTTGTTTTCAGGCTGGTTTTCTTCTTCCTCTCAGCGGTGGTGTGGACAGTTCATCCACCGCCTGTATTGTGTACTCCATGTGTGTGCAAATCTGCCAGGCTGTTGAACATAGCAGTAAGTCCAAAAACACGAAAGCTCTTCAGATCAAAATACGCATCTGTTTTAGAGGCTTGAGCTTGGTTCCTGGTCTTCTCAGATTGTCAGGTGTTGGAAGATGTTCAGCGGGTGGTCGGAGATTCGTCCTACAGGCCTCAGGACCCGCGAGAGCTCTGTGGACGCCTCTTTACCACATGCTACATGGCTAGTGAAAACTCTTCTGAAGACACCAGAAACAGAGCCAAAGATCTCGCTGCTCAGATCGGCAGGTCAGTGGAAAACATGGGACACATTTCAGTGGTATATTACAGGTTTATGCTTACCAAAGCTGCTTTAATTAGTAACAATAACCATAAACTTATTGTAAACAATAAACTTTACAATAAGGTTGTATTAGTTAATGCATTTACTAACATGGACATACAATGAACAGTACATTTACTATAGCATTTGTTGATGTTAGTTAACGTTAGTTAATGAAAACAGTTGTTAATTGTTAGTTCGTTAACTCACAGTGCATTAACTAATGTTAACAAGCATGAATTTGGATGTTAATACTGCATTAGTAAATGTTGAACTATGATTAATAAATGCTGTACAAGTATTGTTCATACGTAGTTCATTTTAGTAGATGCATTAACTAATGAACTTTATTGTAAAGTGTGACTCTTTAATTTGATCAGAAACACTGTGAAAAGTGTAAAAATTAGATTTTTTTTTTACAGTTGTATTTGTTTTCCATTACTCCAGTATTCAGTGTCACATGGTTCTTCAAAAATTAATAATATGTCAGGAAAAATCTGTAATATGCTAATTTGGTGCTCAGGAACCATTTTAGTGTAATAAACATTAGAATCAGATTTAGTTGCTTAAGTTTGTGTGTGTGTGTGTGTGTGCGTGCGTGCGTGCGTGCGTGCGTGCGTGCGTGCGTGCGTGCGTGCGTGTGTGTGTAAAAAATTTAACGCTACCATTTAAAAATAAGGGTTCAACTATTTATGTATAAATTAATGTATTATTTGAATTAATTAACTAATTAATATATTATTTGAATTAATCAAATTATTATTTAAATGTATTTATTTATTATTTTAATTAATTAATTTATACATTATTTGAATTAATTAATATACTTATTATATAAATACATTTATTAATTTATTTATTATTTGAATTTATTAATTAATTATTTGAATGAATGAACATTGATTGATTGATTGATATTTATTCCAACCATTCATTTACTTAATTAATTATCATTGATTGTTATTAATTAACTATGATTGATTGTTATAATAAATTATTATTATTTGTTTATAATTAATCATTTATCATTCAATTAATTAATTAATTATCAGTATCATTGATTATGATTAATTTAGTTAATAAATTATTATTATGATTAATAATAATAATAAAATAATAATAATATTTCAATTTGTTATTTTATATTAATAATAATAATAATAATAATAATAATAAAACATTATTATTTAGCAAAACTTCAACTGTGACCATAAATACATTTATAATGTTACAAAAGATTTATATTCAAAATAAATTATAAAACATTAATTATTAAGTAATGTAAACAGAAAAAAAATCAGTTTCCAGAAAAATATGAAATAGCAACAGCCGTTTTCAACACTGATAATAATAAGAACCATTACTAATAGTTGAGCACCATTACAAATATATAATGAATAATTAATGATAAGTGAACACTAAATCAGCATATTACCTAAAAAGATTCTGGCTGCAAAAAAACGATTCTTTCCTTCACATTTTTACTTTCACAATTTCAGAATGTTAGTTTTAATAAAACATAATAATAAATTATTATTTTAACACCTTCAGACCTTAATTATGTTCCAAAATTTTAAAAAAAATGAAGAAGAATATTTTTCGTTCTTAAGGCTTCCATAAACAAGACCAAATAAAAATAATAGAAATGTCAATATGATTATTTTCTTTTGTACATTACAATGGACATCAGGTCATAACACAGTTGTACTGCATAGCAATACACCAACATAAAATGTAAAATAAAATAATACTTGATGATTTTTATGGGCGGTTCATTCCGCTGTGGTGACCCCAGATTAATAAAGGGACTAAGCCGAAAAGAAAATGAATGAATGAATGAATGATTTTTATGAAGAGCAATATAACATTGCAACCTTAATTTTAAGGTTTTTGTTTTATAGGCTATTTGTGTTTGTTATTGTTTTATAGACTGTTATTAGAACCCGCTGTATATGGACAGACATATTTAATGTCTAAACCCATTTTTATATTTAAAAAAAAAATCTGATTTAAATCTTGTTATTCTACAATCCTTTTTTTTTTCACTATACAATCTATGAAATATTGACAAACATATCAATAAATGTGAATAAAAACATTGAAAATGTTGCTTACTTCTCTATTTGGAACAAAGTACTGCCATGCCTCTCTTCAGCATAGTGGATATATTCAGAGCCCTCTGACATTTCATTGGATGACAAGTCCAGCAGGATTTAATTTTGGTGAAATGCTCCAGAAGCAAAAAAAACAAAACAAAACATGACCTGACTTGTTATGTCCAATGTAATGGACACCGGGCTTAAAAGGGTTAAAATACTTATATATTCGATAAATATTGTGTACAATTCATTAGCACAAAAAATAAAGACGTTCAAAAAAAGACGTTGACTTTTATTTGTTGTCTTCTCAGCAATCACCTGAACATCAATATTGACATGGCAGTAAAAGGCATGCTGGGAATCTTTTCTATGGTCACAGGGAAGTGGCCTCAGTTCCGTGCTAATGGAGGAAGTGCCAGAGAGAACCTGGCACTTCAGAACGTCCAGGTACTGCACTCATCGGCAACTTATATACAGTAATATTATACTTGTAGCATGCTTTGTGCGCTGAACATATAATTCATATTTTTCAAAATGATTTGCTTGACCATCGTGCAAGTCTCAGAAATAACCAAAAGCATGCCAGTAATTTGGAAAGCAGTGTTAGATTTAGTTTTTATTTTAAAAAATTGCATGTTGATTCATTGTTTTATGTGACTCTTATTTTGTAAAATCAGAAAAGCGCGGGCTTCAGAAGTGGTTTTTGTGAAAGTGATACTAATTTGCTGACTTTTTCCATTCTGCTGTTTGCTTGCATTGCAACACAGCCACCGCAGTTTTCACAGCAAGATCTTGCAGTTTGTCACCTTATGTGTCAAAACAACCTGCGAATCTTTCGAATTTGGGTTACACTGCAAATCATAAGTAACACTTTATTACTTTTAAGACCTAATTTTTTTCTCTTTAAAGACAAAATATGCAGTATATGCAAATATAGTCATTTCAGTGTCCTAGCAAATTATTAACCAGAGTACACGAGTATAAAGTATAAGCCTGAGGAGTTCAGTTTCAATTGTTTTATTATTATAATACTTATAGATATTACAATTGTTCCTTGGGGTGGCACGGTGGCTCAGTGCTTAGTCTCAAAGCAAGAAGGTAGCTGGTTCAAGTCCCGGCTAGGTCAGCTGGCATTTCTGTGTGGAGTTTGCATGTTCTCCCCATGCTCCGGTTTCCCCCACAGTCCAAAGACATGCGCTATAGGTGAATTGAATAAACTAAATTGGCCGTAGTGTATGAGTATGAATGTGAGATTGTATGGATGTTTCTCAGTACTGGGTTGCAGCTGGAAGGGCATCTGCTGTGTAAAAACATATGCTGGACAAGTTGTCAGTTCAATCCGCTGTGGTGACCCCTGATGATTAAAGGGACTAAGCCGAAGGAAAATGAATGAACGAATAATCTTGATTAATCTTATGATTTCACAGTGAAATGAATTAAATAACAAATGTGATAATATTTCAACACACTAACCTTGGCAGCCCTAACATAGTTTAAATAAGTGTTATTGTAATTAAATAATAATACGTTTTTGTTGCTTTGTCAAATTATGAAAAACTTAAAGGGATAGTTCACCCAAAAAATGAAAATGTACTCATCATTTACTGACTCTCAACTGGTTACAAACCTTTATGAGATTCTTTTTTTTCTGTACACAAAAGAGTATATTTTGAAGAATGTTGGAAACCTGTAACCATTGACCTCCATATTAGGAGACACAAATACTATGGAAGCCAATGGCTACTGGTTTCCAACATTTTGTGCTCAACTGAAAACTTAAAGAGCCCCTATTTTGCATTATAAATGGTCATATTTTGGTTTTGGGGGTCTTCAACAACAGGCTGATATGCATGCAAGGTCAATAAACACTTTCATTGTCTTATAATATGCATTTATTTTTACCCAATTATCCCAACGACTCCCATATGATTCGTTCAGCGATTCATTTGTTCCCAAACCCCTCCTTAGCGCAAAGCTAATCTGGGCTGATTGGTCCGATGACCCAGTCTGTTGTGATTGGTCGACTGGGTTCAGCTTGAGACAGAGAAATACCCACCACGCAATGAAGTAGCAGCCAGAGAGTATGTGAGAGCCCAATGCAGGAATGCAATAAAGCAATGCAGTTAAACACCAGCATATTACTCTACTCTTAACCCTAATCCCAAGTAATAACAACGACACACATTCAGTATTAATCCAAAAGTTCAACTATTTTGAAAACTGACCGCGCCGCGCGTGTGAGGAACAGCTGATGGTGGCCATAGCAATGACAAACAGCAGAAGATCAGGAGCACAAAACGCATTTAAATCGGTAAAGGAAGAAGCACGCGGCGCGTTTTTGATGTGGTTTTGGACACAATATGCGAATACCTTTAACTTCTAGTGAATAGATTTAACCTGAGAGATACAGTACAAGCACTGATCTATAATAGATAAGTGATTACAAGCCGTGCGGGGAGATTACAACTTCTAAAACACAATTAAACGCACATTTTGCAAACTACACTAAACGAGGCAACAATTTCAATTACACTTACATGTTATGATCCGGAGGAAGAAGAAACTGGTCCATATGAACTGCAACAGTTACTAAAAAAAGTCCCTGTCCCGTGATCCTCAGCGCTCTGCTAGTGTGTGAAGTTAAATGCGCGTTCACATTTTACAGGATATGGAACTACATATTTGGTGATGTACCGTATAGACGTAGACGCGTTCAAACAAAAGATCCGAACCCAACTCGATTCATTCATTCGACTCTGAGTCAACTATTTCGCTAAAGAATCAGTAGTTTTAAACACTGTGCACTTTCAGATTTAAACCTCATCTGGATGTTTTCATTCACTTAGAGCTGTGCTACACACTACATGGAAGCTCATTTTCAAAAACCCATAATAGGGGCTCTTTTAAATAGATTTGTGACAAGTAAAGGGTGAGAAATAGTGAAAGCAAGAAGGTCGCTGGGTCGAGTCCCGGCTGGGTCATTCGGCATTTCTGTGTGAGTTTGCATGTTCTCCCCGTGTTGGCGTGGGTTTTCTCTGGGTGCTCCGGTTTCCCCCACAGTCCAAAGACATGCGCTATAGGTGAATTGAATTAACTAAATTGGCCGTAGTGTATGTGTGTGAATGAGTGTGTATGGATGTTTCCCAGTACTGGGTTGCAGCTGGAAAGGCATCCGCTGTGTTAAACATATGCTGGATAAGTTGGCGGTTCATTCCGCTGTGGCGACCCCTGATGAATAATGGGACTAAGCTGAAGGAGAATGAATGAATGAATGAATGAACATTTACTATAAATTATTTACTATAATTATACAAATTTCTACAACTTTAACAAAAGTTAAAACTTCTTCAAACTAATAATACAAATAAAGTTAATATCTCAGTGATGCTAAAAAAATCCTACATAATGATCCTATATAACACACACACACTTCTTTTTTGATAATATTTTGAAAACATTTAGCAAGAGTAATTAAAAGCTACTAATTCCTTTTTTTTAATGCATGCTTGTATATCAGATCAGATTCAAGTCCAAGACCACTGTCATGCTGTCAAAAAATTAAGGCACCTTTGTTAAACATTATTGGCACATTAATGCATTATTGTATTAATATACTGTACATTAATGTTACATTTAATGGTTAACAGTAACCATTGACTTTCATAATATAATTTTTTTTTGTGTGTATGATGCATGTACTGTGTGTATGTGTGTGTTTAATCAACTACAGGCTCGTATCAGGATGGTTTTGGCCTACCTTTTTGCCCAGCTCTGTCTGTGGGCTCAGGGAAAACCTGGTGGTCTTTTAGTTCTTGGATCAGCCAATGTGGATGAGAGGTTTGTATTTATTATTGTACAAATGATTGTCTTTAATTTTTCAGTATTTCCCTAATAATAATAATAATAATAATAATAATAATAGTGAAGGTCCCTTAAAAGACAGTATTTTCTTGTCTTTGCAGTTTGACTGGATACTTCACAAAATACGACTGCTCCAGCGCTGATATCAATCCCATTGGAGGAGTGAGTAAGATGGACCTGAAGGGCTTTCTGGAGTATTGTGTAAAACGCTTTCAGCTCACCTCACTTATATGGTGTGTAATCTTTACTTTTACCACACGTTTGTTGATCAAATCATGGATTTTAGTTCATCTTGATTTATAGTTTGAGCCTGGCAGACAACAAACTGATAAAAAACCACTTAGAATGACAAACAAAGAGACAAACGTATAGTAGATCAATGAATGGGAGAGAGTCTGCTTTGAAATTATTTACAAAGGCATGAGCATGGTTACTGGAATAAAATAAAATAAAATAAAATAAATGAAGACTGATGTATAGGGGTGTAATGGTACACAAAATGATAGTTCTGTTCATACCTTGGGTTTACTGTCATAAAGAGGGGGAAATTAACATGCATGTAAAGTGTTTTTTCTTTTTTTATTGAAATGTGGTTTACTGAATATATTGTGGATTTGCAAAGTAAATAAAATATACTAGTCAAAAGTATACTTAAAGTTTTAAATCATTTTTTAAGTCCTTTGCATATTGTAATATGAAAACTGTAACACTATCAAAATATTATTACTTTTCTATAATATTACAATCTGTTATATTGTTATATAAAACAATGCATAATGTATTAGAACTAGTGCTATCAATTGATTAATCCCGATTAGTCACATTCAAAATAAAAAATTGTATTTACATAATCACGGTGGGGCTGCACAGTGGCGCAGTGGGTAGCACGTTCGCCTCACAGCAAGAAGGTCGCTGGTTCGAGGCTCAGCTGGGTCATTTGGTGTTTCTGTGTGGAGTTTGCATGTTCTCCCCGTGTTGGCGTGGGTTTCCTCCGGGTGCTCCGGTTTCCCCCACAAGTCCAAAGACATGCAGTACAGGTGAATTGGGTAGGCTAAATTGTCCATAGTGTATGAGTGTGTATGGATGTTTCCCAGTGATAGGTTGCAGCTGGAAGGGCATCCGCTGCGTAAAACATATACTGGATAAGTTGGCGGTTCATTCAGCTGTGGCGACCCCAGATTAATAAAGGGACTAAGCCGAAAAGAGAATGAATGAATAATCATGGTGGCACAGTGGGTAGCACAATCGCCTCACAGCAAGAAGGTCGCTGGTTCGAGCCTCGGCTGGGTCAGTTGGCATTTCTGTGTGGAGTTTGCATGTTCTCCCCGTGTTGGCGTGGGTTTTCTCCGGGTGCTCCGGTTTCCCCCACAGTCCAAAGACATGCGGTATTGGTAAATTGGGTAAGCTAAATTGTCCGTAGTGTATGAGTGTGTTTGGATGTTTCCCAGTGATGGGTTGCGGCTGGAAGGGCATCCGCTGTGTAAAACATATGCTGGATAAGTTGGCGGTTCATTCCGCTGTGGCGACCCCAGATTAATAAAGGGACTAAGCCGAAAAGAAAATGAATGAATGATGTATATATATATATATATACAAAATATATAATTTGTATTTATAGATATAAATATAAATAAACATTTTCTCAAATATTTACATCTATTAGAACGGAAAATGTGTACAATAAAAAGCAAAAACTGCTTCCACATCAATGACCATTTTTAATAACTGAGCACTAAACCAGCATATTAAAATTAATTTTGAAGAATCACATGACACTAAAAGTAGGAGTAATAGCTTTTGGAACTTAATTTACAAATTTAAATGTATGTAATCTTTGGTTTTGAGTATATACAGTTTAAAATATATTAAATGAGCTTACAGCACACTAGTAAGAACTAGATTGCAATCGTGAGGAACTGCAGCATCCTCACTTGTGTCCATCTTCTGTACAGCATTTTAGAAGCTCCACCGACTGCAGAGCTGGAGCCACTGACTGATGGCAAAGTGGTCCAGACTGATGAGGTAAACACAACAAACCTCATTTACTTAAAGGTTTTCGACCTTAAAATAATGCCTCCAAAATTATAGCAGTTGTACAATAACTTATAACTAGATGAATTCTGCTGCTGCTGCTACAAAATCTGCCTCCTGTCAACTGAAATCATATCAAGGAAAGTCTGTTCACTCGGCAGCCATATTTGGAACACCACCGGGAAGTTCATCCAAGACTAAAGTCCTCTCTAAATGAATGGGGAAATCCTGAAATCTCGAAAACTGCCTGCTGAATGAGCAATTAAATTACATATTTTAAATTAGCAACACAATCTTGAGGTTGTTGCTTAAGCTCTAATTACATTAAACAGCTACTGCACATGTGCAAAGATTGGGACCTTTTTGGCTGTTTCAATGGTCACCAGAGGATGCACTTATAAACACTAGTGCTGCGTACCAATTGAGCTACAGTACTTACACTATGTCCTAAAAGTATGTACTTTTTAGTGAAGAAAAAGTGCATATTTTTGAGCGTGTAACAGAAGAGTATGTAAGCTTTGGGACATATGCTGCATCCCAGTTCGCATACTATCCATCCTAAATAGTATTCGAAAATAGAATTAGTATGTCCCAATTTCTTTACATGAAAGACTCGCGAATGGCAGACTCTGCTGCTGCTTCTCCAATAAGGTAGGTAATTAAATATGAAAGAAATGTGGATGATGTGTCGACATGATTGACAGGAGACGTAACTAAGCAACATAACGATCTGTTAATGAGGAAGTAGTATGTCCCAAAGCTTGCATACTCTTCTGTTACACACTCAAAAGTATATACTTTTTCTTTATAAAAAAAAAAACATACTATTAGGGTGTAGTATAAGTATGTGAATTGGGACGCAGCAACACTACTACCTTATTAACAGACCGTTATGCTGCTTAGTTAAGTGCCCTGTCAATCATCTCGACATGTTAATCTGCCATTCAAGGGTCTTTTATGCAGAGAAACCTCCTCAGGTGTTTGCATAATTATACATTCAGAAGTTAATGTTTAAACAGATCTTTATAGAAGTTCACATTGTTGTTGCAGATGAAATATAACATGGAAAATGTTATTCACATTTGCTCTCCTGTGATGTCTGTTGTCAAATATCAAATATAGCAAATATCAACTGCACTCTCAGAGTAATCCACAACTGACAAACCTTTACTGTAGCTCTGATACAAGTTTTATTTAGAAAATTAAAAAGTGCCAAGGTGTTTGGGTGCTGTTCATTTGTCTGAAGTAATTAGTCTACCTTTATTACTAAAATGTTTCTAATCCATACAATGTTTGAAGCTGATTGGTTGATTCTTGTCACATGAAGCACAATGCGCTTGCAGCATTCTGAACAGTTGATTTGTTTTCAAACTCGCCTGTAAAAAGCAAGCCCCTCACTCCCTATTTGAGCGTGCCTGCCATAGGCATGGGCAGATGTAAGATTCTAACCGTATGAAAACATTGGATAAAAATATCATGGTTTAATGGTATCATGGATTTGTGAGATTACTGCTCTAAAATATGCTCTTTTTGAATGTCTGAGTAAAAAACAATGACATTTTCTCCATTGAACACAATATATTTTATTTAAGAAACATTTTAAATATTTTGGAACAGTAAACTTGTCAGGCTTTATAGTTAAAGTAAATCATTGACTTCTGCTTTATTAGTTTTAATAACACAGATTTGCAGTGTTGGGTAAGTTACTTTAAAAAGTAAGAGATTACAAATTACTGATTACTACTGGAAAATTGTAATCTGATTACATTACTAATTACTTAATGGAAAAAGTAATCAGATTACTAATTACTTTACTTTGAAGTTACTTTTAAAACATATAAAAATATACCTATAAAAATACAAAATAAACTGCAGCTCTTTCAGTAATTTAATATTCACTGAAAAACATTACAATGCGTTGATCACAGCAGCTTGACATATTTAAAATACTTAGAGATCACCCAAAACCTAAAATTCTCTCATTCACTTGTTCCAAACCTGTTTGTCTTTTTTTTTTACACAAAAGAAGACATGAAGAAAACTGGATACCAGTAACCATTGACATCCATAGTGCGCGCAAAAGACGCGTTATGTGAACGGCCCCAAAAGCAGCTACACTTCTCTTCACATTCAGAAGATACCTTCACTCGCGATCCTGCACAAAAATTCTATTTAGCCTGTTTAGGCTGAGTTGGGTCGCCGTGTTTTTGGGCCCCGGTGTCCTCCTTGGTGACGAGTATTGTCGTAGAATTCTTTTTTTCTAGTACTTGAACAAGTTGCTGGTCGAGTTAAAACCAGTGAACAGTTCTTTAGACTGTATTTCACAGCAATATTTTTGTTTTTACACTCAATGAAATCAAAGTAATGTCTGTATTTCCACTTGAAGAAGCAACCACTCTCGACACCAACCATTTCAGCTCGCGTTCTCCAGCAATTTAAAAGCGCATGCTTATTAACTGACGTTGCAGCAGAAAAAGTCATTCAAAAGAAGCATTTTTTTCTTCCAAAAACTATATTTGCAATGTAAGTAACGCAATTACACTGACTTTAGTAACTGTAATCAAATTACACAATTTTAAAATGTAATTCGTTACATTACTGCGTTCCTCAAAAATTTAATTAGAATACAGTAACGCGATACTGTAAAGCATGTTACACCCAACTCTGCAGATTTCTTTACAACTTAAAAAAGCATCACTGGATATCTTTCTTTTCTCTGGATATAATGTAAGCCACTGCACTGTTTAGGTCTATAGCATGCTTGGATGTTGGTTTATAAACGATTTGTTTTTCCAATGTGTCCTGAATTGTGGGCTGACCAGGATGTGGCTGGTATTTTTAAGCTGGAGATACTGTTGCCCTAAAAAACTAAATAAAATAGTCATAAAAAACACGTAAAAAAAGAAATAAAATTTACATATACCATAGGAACAGTATAACAGGAAATTTTTGCGGTTTTAAAACCTTGACTTTTCCAAACTGTGGTAAACCTTGAAACCGGTTATCATCCCATGCCTAGCCTATGTGAACAGCCCCTAAGAGGGTTTTGTCGAAGGAAGTGAAGATTGGGGAAGAGCCTGAACACAGATTTGCGAATTGAAAAACTCAATGCTGTGGCCTTCTCAGCTTGTTTCATTACTCTGTGTGTGCAGAAAGATATTTTTACCGCACTGAGACACGTGTTTTTGTTCTCCTCCCCAGGCTGACATGGGAATGACCTATTTAGAGCTGTCTGTGATTGGCAGACTTCGGAAGATCTCCAAGTGTGGCCCGTATAGCATGTTTTGCAAGCTCATTAATTCGTGGAAAGAGACCTTCTCTCCCTCACAGGTCAAACATGCACTAAACATTACAGTACAACAATAGGATCCCGTTTGCTTTTCATTTATACTCATTCATAATTAAAAACAATAAGTTAGATATTATAGATGTTATAAAATGGATATAATTTAAAGTGATACTTCTCGTCACAAACCTGTTTGAGTTTTTATCTTCTGTTGTAGAAGATATTTTGAAGAAAGCTGAAACCTGTAACCATTGACTTTCATAGCTGGAAAAACAAATACTAGGGAAATTAATGGTTACATGTTCTCAGCTTTCTTCAAAATATTTTCTTTTGTGTTCAACAGAAGAAGGAAATTCATAAAAGGTTTGTAACCACTTGAGGGTGAGTAAATAGTGAGTAAATTTTCATTTTTGGGTGTACTATCCCTTTAAAACCACTTGAAAAAGCAGTAAATATTAATATTTATATTGACTAGTATGATTCATTTTTTGGGTTTTACAGGTGGCCGCGAAAGTGAAACATTTCTTTAGGATGTACTCAATCAACAGACATAAGATGACAACGGTAACACCCTCTTATCATGCTGAAAGCTACGGTCCGGATGACAACCGCTTTGACCTCCGTCCTTTTCTTTACAACACGCGGTGGAGCTGGCAATTCCGCTGCATCGACAATGAGGTCAGCACTTCTACAGAACAGTGTGATCGCTGTGATGTGGACTGTATAATTACAAGCTTTTATATTTTAACTTTACACAAAGACATATATATATACAGTGCCAGGCAGAAGTTGAGTTTTACTAGTCTAGTCTACCTGATGTTCTCGTAATTCAAAATGCACAAAAATCATACTTAACGGGGACTTATCACATTTCAATTTCAAAAGTGTTGGG
This sequence comes from Danio jaintianensis, assembly GCA_903798115.1. Lineage (NCBI taxonomy): Eukaryota > Metazoa > Chordata > Actinopteri > Cypriniformes > Danionidae > Danio > Danio jaintianensis. The sequence goes on from CAIGQV010019101.1 coordinate 9,189,727, forward strand.
TTTCAGGGAAGAGGTGGGGTAGGGCCATATAATAAGTAGTTTTTAACTGTATAAAATACATTACACCTAGGGAGAGTCCTCTTAAACCACCAATGTATGTGTGTGTGTGTATACTGGTTTTGGTGGTTTACAAGGCAAATTTGTGTAATCACAAGGGTATGACCTAATTGTCTTCTATTAAAGTGAAGTGAAGTGAAGTGAAGTGAAGTGAAGTGAAGTGTAGTGTG
>CAIGQV010019101.1:9190353-9207265 GCA_903798115.1 Danio jaintianensis
AGTCCTCAGCAGTCCATTCGCCATACTTTTTGCAGAAGATCAATCTGACCCTGATGTGTTTTTTGGAGAGAAGTGGCTTCTTTGCTGCCCTTCTTGACCCCAGGCCATCTTCCAAAAGTCTTCGCCTCATTGTGCGTGCAGATGCGCTCACACCTGCCTGCTGCCATTCCTGAGCAAGCTCTGCACTGGTGGCACTCCGATCCCGCAGCTGAATCCTCTTTAGGAGACGATCCTGGCGCTTGCTGGACTTTCTTGGACGCCCTGAAGCCTTCTTAACAAGAATTGAACCTCTTTCCTTGAAGTTCTTGATGATCATATAAATTGTTGATTTAGGTGCAATCTTAGTAGCCACAATATCCTTGCCTGTGAAACCATTTGTATGCAACGCAATGATGGCTGCATGCGTTTCTTTGCAGGTCACCATGGTTAACAATGGAAGAACAATGATTTCAAGCATCACCATTTTTAACATGTTAAGTCTGCCATTTGGTCCTTTAATGACAGCAGTTTTTTTCAGGATTAAGTAAATTTTCATGGCAAAGACTATGCAATTCATCTGATCACTCTTCATAACATTCTGGAGTATATGCAAATTGCTATTATAAAAACTTAAGCAGCAACTTTTCCAATTTCCAATATTTTGGTAATTCTCAAAACTTTTGGCCACGACTGTACAAAGGCTTACATATATATTGAAAACAACATTGAAAAGAAAAATATTATTAATTGCTCAAATCAGGGGAGCTCATATGTTAATAATGGTCATTTTTATTAATGATTGACCTCCAGTAATAATTGAGCACTCCAATATATATTCGAAGAATATTTTCTAAAGTATTTGTTTTTGAACAAATAAATGCAACCTTAGTGAGCATGATTTATTAGGATTTATTCATCTATGTCCGTTTTAGTGCTTCTTAGTTATGCTTGGTTTATTGTATAATTTCTGTATTGTTTTTAGGGTGACAATTTTAAGATCTGTCCAGGGATAACGGATGAAAAACAGCCTTTTGGCTAATTCTGGTGCATTTGCAGCAATGTCAATTAATGTACACTGTCCCTGACAAATAAACAAAGAAAATAAATAAGAAACGTCTTTAAAAAACATTTGAAAAATCTTAATTATTCCAAAATTTTAACAGCAGTGTACATGCATCCATCTGTATTTCTTCCTGTCTTCTGTATGTATACAGTTTTTGTATGTATGTGTAGAGTGTTTTCTGTTAGCAATTAATCCATTCTATGCTATACAGGTAGCTAAGATGGAGTGATTTGGAGGACATCTACACATGTAACAGCTATCAGAATCAACTCATCCTCGGTCCAAAGATTAATCTTAGCCACTGATGTGATTGTGGACACTCGGCTCTCTAAATTCCCTCAGTCAGACTGTAAACGCACTGTATCTTGCTCCGAAACATCAATAGATTGTTATTTTTAGGATGTATAAATCCTAATGTCTTTAGCTAAAGTATTTGTGTTCGAATTACAATGCAATCATTAATATAGTATTTGATAATGATGAAAACAAATAGAAGTGAAAATGGTATTGGTACATATGGTATTGTTAAAGGAAGAGACATAATCTGTGATACTGTAACTACGTTTTTCCTTGTGCAATTTGCCAGTAAACAACATCAGATCAGCTGAATTTCTTTTATCAAAATCATGTCAGTGCAGTATCAATGATTACTGGGTCATTCCTGTTGCAGGACTTCTTGAACTTTGTTACTTGTAAAAATGAACATTCTGATATAAGACATTTTGCTGTAAAAAGGATTCACGTACTTGTGTTCGTACAATGATTATATTTTAGTGTAGTATGCCTATTGCAAATATGTTGTAAGTTTCAGGTGTGTTGTATAAATTGTAATTAGATTATCTGCGAAGGCGCAACAATTCATGATTAAAGATTAAACATTTCACTCTCTCACACACACATGCACATATAATATATACTGTGTATTACGTAAACATACATATGTATATTTGTTTGGTAAGTTGCTTCAAAAAGTAATTTCTGATTTGTACTTACATCATTAAAATTGTATTTAAATTGCTTTTCTTTATTGCTTAATTACTTTTCTCATTAAGTAATTTAATTACTTGACTTAATACTACTGATAAATCTCAACACATAGACAATAGGTATATATTTTTACATGTTATTTAAACATGGCCTTTTAGCTTTGTAATACTTTCAAAAGTTAAACATATGTACCAAAACACGAATTGTTTCAAATCAATGACGCCACATGTCGTTGCATATGCAATCGTCTTGAAAAAGTTACATTTCTTTAGTTGAAAAATATATTTTTTTCTGCAAAATATATTTGTATAACAATGACTAACTAAATAAAATAAAAGTGCTCTGTTCTCTTTATTAGTTTTTACTTAACTTCAATTTGTTCCCAGTGATGGGTTGCAGCTGGAAGGGCATCCGCTGCGTAAAAAAAAGGCTGGATAAGTTGGCGGTTCATTCCGCTGTGGCGACCCCAGATTAATTAAGGGACTAAGCCGAAAAGAAAATGAATGAATGAATAACTTCAATTTGTAGAATTTAAGGCAAGTTTATTATCCATGCCCGTAGGGGGGGGATGTTGGGGTGTTTTCAGGTGGTTCGAAAGACCCACCCCTCTCTGACAAAGGTCCAGAATTTGTCCCATACATAAGCTCATTTGTCCTATTTTGACTGCTATACCATCATAAATAGTGAAAATAACCCATCGAAAAAGGTTTTAAGACCAAGTGAAATCCTCTGTTGGGTGTTGCTTCGGTGTGACTTCAGCTAATCAGTTTTGTCCAGTGTGCACAATTATTTTTTATGAATTCAACATCCAGCTGTGCAAGAAAACATACAATCTGAAACAAAAAAAGACTAATAATTAAGATGTGAAGCACCAAAAGCGACCGATTTTAAAATGAATTTGAATACTATTTTGGCTATTGTTGTTATCCATGAATTTTCAAATGTACTTTTTTTGGTTATGATTACCACCCCTTTCACCAGGCTGGCTATGGGCCTGTTATAAGTAACTGTAATTAAATATAAATGTAACCTTCGTTAGTTGAAAAATAGAATTTCTCTGCAAAAAAGTAATTGTATAACAATAAAAAAAATACAATTAAACTACGTTTGGTTTGGTTTATACAGAAGCTTATTATAAATAAATGTAATTAAATTACAAAAAAGTAATCTAACGTTACTTTTTTCAACGTATAAGGAAATTACTTACAACTTAATTACACCCAACAATGTGAATATTTATTTGAATGTTTATTATGTTTTGCTTTGTAGGCTATAATAACAAAGGGGGGTGTTTTCTGTTGTCTTGGCGCACGAGGGGGCGGGTGTGGATGAGATGTGGTTTTTGCAGTCGGGGGTTGACTTCCTTTTTGTAAGTGTGAAACGGTCTGAACTTCGAACACACATACAAGCTTGTTTTATGTAACGTAGCTACAACTGAGAAGAAAATAGTAATTAGTCTCTCGTTTAACTCTTAGAACTTACGTTAAAAAGTGTTCAGGTTTCCGGTAAATTCGTGATTGCTTAATCCTAGTACTTCAGTTCGTGCTCTGACGCAAGTAAACCCTGAGGAAAACTTGGAACAGTCTGAACATAAGCTAATATTTCCACACATTCACTGAGGCTTAAAAACGTGCATTTATGAACACTATTAGCCTAAAATATACACAGTCCCATCAAAAACATTGTGATTAGAATATTCTGCGTATTCTGAAAGTCTTTTGATGAGGACTGATTAATGAATTTGCAAATGATTCATTGTAAAGAATCATTCGAATCGACTCACTGAATCGAAATTTACCTTACTGGTCGTGCTGTGACATGAGCGCGCAGAAACAAGTTTGATGTGAGTGAGGATATGGGAGGAGTTGGACGTCTCCTAAAAACACCTCGAGCACCGCTGTCTTCCCCGAAATGTTATTGCACCGGACACCGACCAAAGTAACTTCACAGTGGGAATAAGACCAAGCCTTTCTCCGCTATGTTTGTGTTCGAGACTCGAGACTGTCACTTTACTTACAAACACGGGTAGGAGAAGACTCGTTTAAGGTCTGTCCTTCAATACCGAAACTTTTTACGCCCTGTTTGGGATTTATTTGGGAGTTTTTTAGGACACTTGCAGCCGCTTAGATGGAAGAAGCACCGCTGCTGGCTGGCAGCATTAACCAGGGTTCAGGAGATTATGGATCTCACGCTGAAAGTTGTCAACATTATCCAGATGAACATACGCCGAGATCAAGACGACTGTCCTATTCGGTGACTGACGATTCGTGCAATGTGGTGGAAGGTATGTTTTTACAGTCTAAAGTGTCCTGGGATAACCTTTAATGAACACTTGTCTGTCGTGTTTTGAGGTTTATTCCCTTTCTGACTCATATTTATATTATTAAAAGTTAAACTTTGTCATTCTGAGGCTGGTGTCATGTTCAATCGCCTCTGCTAGGTTTCTGTCTTTGCTGTCAGACAAACACACCATTGTCTGTTTTGATTGGTTTAGCTGCTCAACAGGTGATCTGCTTTGACTTGAGATATGTTGTTATTGCGTTCTTGTATCAAATTACAAGTGGAGAAAGTGAACATATTGTATGAGGGAAGATGATAGATGAAAGCTACAGTTCTTATTACCCTTTGCTCCCTAATTTAAATAAAAAAGTTACACACATGGTTCCATAAAGGACAGACATGTCTGTCAATAAATGTCTTGTCAAATATTCATTCTTCACTCTTTCACTGATGTAGCATTTTTTTTCTTCCATATGCTAAAAGTTTAAGATTTATTTATTTATTTATTTATTCATTCGTTCGTTAGTTAATTCATTCCTTTTCTTTTGGCTTAGTCCCTTATTTATCAGGGGTCACCACAGCGGAATGAACCGCCAACTATTCCAGCATATGTTTTACACAGCAGATGCCTTTCCAGTCGCAATCCAGTATTGGGAATTTTATTTATTTATTTAGATTGTTACAGACTTGGATAAGTCCATTATTTTAGAAGTTAATTATTTGTTTGTGCCACACACAAAAACAGATTGCTCACACATATACTATTTCATAGATTAAACATGCATAGCAAAATCTTATTTCCACACCAATACACACATATATAATTGCATAAAATCAATTCATTTGACCTGTAGCGCTCAAAAGCCAAAAAAAAAAAAGAAATGGTAGAAAAAATGGAAGAAAAAAAACCCTGAGCAAGTGTGCCAAAATATTAATGCAATAATTTGAACTTTTTTTTAAATAGTTGCAATTCTGAAGTTGTTTATTTATATATAGTGGTATTTATATATAATCAGTGTTTTTTTCTATGCATCCAGTACAAAGTTAAATTAGACTTTCAGCTGCTCTTTTGCTTTTCTACTGAGCGTTATCTCTCAAGGATAGTCAGGATTTGCTGGTTCATTTTCTGCTGTGAACGCTCAGGTTTGGTGAAGATAATCCTGAATTTCCTGTGACACTTAAAACGTTGGTGCCTCTGGGCAAAATCTGCCTACAGGCATAGTTTTCTTACATTTAGAATATTAATTCAGCTTAGAGTATCGGTGCGGGTTATAGACTGATACAGTAAATGCAAGCAAGCATGGGTTTAATACAGGAAAGATGCTAGCAGAGCAAATCAGATTAGGATTACAAAGCATAGTTTTACTTTAGAATTATTGGATTTAGAACAAACATCTTTTATGCACCATTCAGCTAAATAATTATAAAAAAAATTTTTTATTCAAAAACACTTACATTTTTTTTTGCTAACGTGTTTCTCCTATGACAGAAGCTGATGCAAGATCAGAGGAAATCAGATTTAGATTGCAAAGCGTAGTTTTACTGTAGAATTAAGGGATTTAGAACCATTCAGCTAAATAATAATAATTTTTTTTTTTTGATTCAAACACACTTTTTTCACTTTCACAATTTTTTTTGCTAACGTGTTTCTCCTATGACAGATGCTGATGCAGACCTTTATGTCCAGCAGGCAGTTGTATTCATCGAAGATGCGATTAAGGTAAAAAAATTAAATAAAACAAAGACAGTTGTTTTAAAATGTGTATATTTACTGTATATGTTGGTTTTTAAGTGATTAATTGCTCTTTCTGTGCTCTTTTCTACAGTATCGATCCATCAATCACAGGGTGGATTCTGGGTCCTTACGATTGTATAGATGGTACTACTCCAACATATGTCAGTGGTAAGCAAATAGAAACAAATGTGTTTTTACACTAAAAAATGATGTTTGTTTTTCGTTCAAACTACTTATTTGATGAGTTATTTGATGAGCTGAAACAACACAAAGTTTGGGGGACAACTTAATTGTTATATGTTCAATCCACTTAAATTTGTCAAAACTAATAAGTTAACTTAATTCCTTTATGTTGTCCCAACACAAATCGATTGTGTGGAACCCAGCATTTTGTGTATTGTGTATTTAGGGACACTGTTTTGCTAGACATTCTCAAAAAAGAGAGAAAAGATATAGAAATGTAAATCAAAACACACTAACTTCACATCACTTTCCACATTTAAGGTATTTCACATCGGTTTTCATACTAAATACAAAAAACACTGTACAGTATACATCTGACCCCAGATCAAACCATTAATTAAAACACAAAACCAAACAAACAAAACTACTGTTGAGTGTTGACCATCAGGACTATCACTTGGCCCATTTTACTTGAGTAGTAAACGATTGTTTTTTTTTGTTACAGAACATGTGTTGATTTTTCTGTATGAAAATGTTTATTGTTATTGTAGTAAATTGTCCAGCTCATACCCTGGATTGCTTTTTTGAACATAACTGCTTCAGTAATTATATGATAGCAGTGTAGTTTCTGTGGGCAGAATGTAAACAGTACTTAGTGTATCCAAGATTCCTACACGGGGCTCTTGACAATACAATGAGGTCATGAAGCAAAACAATGGGTCTGTGAAAGAACTTGAACATTATAAATATAAATATCTGTTGCTTAATGTAATACTGTATGAAGAATCCCTCTGAGACTTGCTAATGTACAGAAAAGAACCAAAGCGTGAAAGCAGATTTCAACTTCAATTCAGTACACAATTCAAGCATTGGTGAAATTACTGGGTTTTTAAAGCCACATTTATATTTATTTGAGCTTGTTTCTATCATTGGTGGTTGTACTGTAGGTGCTAACCCATGTCAACAAGCTTGACCACCTCTTTGGCTGACCCTAAATTTGGAATTTTGGAAAAATTTGACTTTTTTTTTAACAGCTGCATGAAATTTATAGTGATATAAGTGATAGTTTATCCAAAAAATGAAATTTTACTCACTATTTACTCACCCTTGAGTGGTTCCAAATAGGCCTGAACAAATACACTCACCAGCCACTTTATTAGGTACACCTGTCCAATTGCTCGTTAACGCAAATTTCTAATCAGCCAATCACGTGGCAGCAACTCAATGCATTTAGGCATGTAGACATGGTCAAGTCGATCTGTTGCAGTTCAAACCGAGCATCAGAATGGGCAAGAAAGGTGATTTAAGTGACTTTGAACGTGGCATGGTTGTTGGTGCCAAATCGGCTGGTCAAAGTATTTCAGAAACTGCTTATCTGCTGGGATTTTCACGCACAACCATCTCTACGGTTTACAGAGAATAGTCAGAAAAAGCTAAAATATGCAGTGAACGGCAGTTCTGTGGGTGCAAATGCCTTGTTGATGTCAGAGGAGAATGGCCAGACTGGTTCGAGCTGATAGAAAGGCAACCACTTGTTACAACCGAGGTATGCGGAAGAGCATCTCTGAACCCACAACACGTCCAACCTTGAGGCGGATGGGCTACAGCAGCAGAAGACCACACCGGGTGCCACTCCTGTCAGCTAAGAACAGGAAACTGAGGCTACAGTTCGCACACGCTCACCAAAATTGGACAATAGAAGATTGGAAAAATGTTGCCTGGTCTAATGAGTCTCGATTTCTGCTGCGACATTCGGATGGTAGGGTCAGAATTTGGCGTCAACAACATGAAAGCATGAATCCATCCTGCCTTCAGGCTGGTGATGGTGGTGTAATGGTGTGGGGGATATTTTCTTGGCCCACTTTGGGCCCATTAGTACCAATTGAGCATCGTGTCAACGCCACAGCCTACCTGAGTTTTGTTGCTGACCATGTCCATCCCTTTATGACTACAGTTTACCCATCTTCTGATGGCTACCCCCAGCAGGATAACACGCCATGTCATAAAGCGGAAATCATCTCAGACTGGTTTCTTGAACATGACAATGAGTTCACTGTAGTCAAATGGCCTCCACAGTCACCAGATCTCAATCCAATAGAGCACCTTTGGGATGTGGTGGAACGGGAGATTCGCATCATGGATGTGCAGCCGACAAATCTGCAGCAACTGTGTGATGCTATCATGTCAATATGGACCAAAATCTCTGAGGAATATTTCTAGTACCTTGTTGAATCTATGCCACGTAGGATTAAGGCAGTTCTGAAGGCAAAAGGGGGTCCAACCCGGTACTAGTGGCTGGTGAGTATATATCATTTCAGCATCGATATTGCAATGTGCATGTCCACAGTAGTCATGGATATGCAATGTTGCGTTGGGGTTATAATTGATCAGCACAACAGTTACAACCATAGCATGTGTTTTACAGGCATTTCAAGAGAGTTCAAAGCATTCGGGCACAAAAAATACATTTGTAGCTTTTAATGAGAAATTATTGTACTGAATTAATGCAATGAAGATATACAGTGTTATTTTCATTTCATTATTAATTTTTTTATACCTGAATACTGTTTGACTCTCCGGAAAAACCATTAAGCACAGTTTATTTTACTTTTTTGTTGCTCTATTGTAATTATTTTGCTTGCAATTTGTTTATAATATTTTATTTATACATATTTGTACATTCACACCCTTAGAAGATCACCCTAATCCTAATTAATGATTTATTTCCAAATAGAGCTGTTCAAGCCATCTGGTGAAATTGGTATTCATATTGCAATATATATATATATATATATATATCGCAGAAAAACTAAATATCGCAATGTCAGATTTTTCCAATATTGTGCAGCCCTAGTTCCAAACTTGTTTGAGTTTTTTTTCTATTGTACACATAAGAAGACATTTTGAAGAATGTTAGAAACCTGTAACCATTGACGTCCATAGTAGGAAAAACTAATATGGAAGTTACAGGTTTCTAATATTTTTCAAAATAACTTATTTTGGGTTTAACAGAAAAAAGAAAAAGGTTTATGACAAGTTAAGGGTGAGTAAATGATGACAGAAGTAACATTTTTGGGTGAACTATCTCTTTAACCAGACTGAAAAATAAGTGATTAGTGCAATTGCAAAAATCAATAGCACAAAGCAAGAAATTACAGGGAAAGAGCAAAGAACCTTGACTTGTGTTGCCAGATCTTAGTGGAAAAATGGTAAACAAGAACAAGTTGATTTTAAATTGAGGAAAATCCCTTTATATAGAAAATAATATCTCACTGTCCACATCTGAATACTTTAATAGCTCTAATAATCTTTATCAATATATAAGCCAAGCCTAAAGAGAAAACCCAAAGACGCTTAAAATAAGTGGATATGGCAACACTGCAAGCGCAAACAAACCATGACATATATGTTATCAGTTTGTTGATGTAATATTAAATAGGTCAAAAATAGCGAATACTAAACACACGAGACACCTGACAGTCATTACCACATTGCCAGGCATCGTTTACAAACACAACAGATTTTCACCTAAATGTCTGCAATTCCTGAAGCATTTATGGGACAATCTACCAGAAACGTACATTATCTGTCCCTAAAAAAAAGACTTAAATACAGTGAATAAAAAGTATTTCATTCTAAAAATTTCTCAAATGAGCTGATGGTTCATTTCTGTGAGTTGTTCTGTAAAGGACAGTCAATTTGTAACACTTTACAAATTTACAAACCCTGTCATTGTCCTTGTCCTCAGCCCAATTGAACCTACAGCTTTAATAGTTTTGTAATGCTAAAAACTGTTATTTAGAAGAAAAAAAATACTTCAGAAACAGCAAGTTTAAGTTGTTATCATTCACATCAATTGATTAAAAACATGAAATTATAAATCAATTCTACAAATAAATATTACAAATAAATAATACAAATAAATTTACAATTGTCCCCATGTTTCTGTCAGTCCTGTCACATTTACATTAAATTTAACATAAAATGCGTGAAATGCACCTTTAAGGCTATGACCCGGAAGTGACATCATTTGATGGAGGAGAAGCTGACAGTGATCAAGGATGCGTTCTATCATTAAATCGTATGATTTTATGCTTGTTTTTGTATGATTTTTTTGAGAATGTCAAGCTTAAAGGTCAGGCCCTGTCACATTTTTTATAAGTGAAAATGTACGTTTCTGGTAGAATGTCCCTATATAGTGTATAAGTTACTTAAAATATTTGGTTGTCTGCTTATATGGCATTTGCTAATTAACGATTAGGGATTTGAAGTTAAAATATGAAGCAATCATATATATTTTTTAAATGTCAACGACTTTTAAAAGTGTTATTTTTATTTGCTTACACCTAATCAATTCTTCTAGAGATTGTGGAGTGATATTTAAAATAAAGAATGATATAAAATCTTTATAAAATAATTCTGAATGTGGTGGCATGGTGGCTCAGTGGTTAGCACTGTCACCTCACCATAGTGTATGAGTGTGTGTGTGTGCGTGTGCGTGTATGGGTGTTTCCCTGGGTTGCAGCTGGAAGGGCATCCGCTGTGTAAAACATATGCCGGAATAGTTGGTGGTTCATTCCGCTGTGGTGACCTCTGGAATAGAGACTAAGCCGAAGGAAAATGAATGAATTAATGTAGGATAAGATGAATGTTAGAATGTGGCTCCTTAAAGCATGAGTGGCCTCAACCCCACACTGTAAAAAATGCAGGGTTCCACACAATTCATTCATGTTGTCACAACACATATCGATTAAGTTAGCTTAACAAATTGAACTGGATTGAACATAAAATAATTAAGTTGTCCCCCAAAAATCTCAAGAATTGTGTTGTTTTAGCTCATTCGAAATAATTAGTTTGAATAAGCAGCAGAAATAATTTTTTGAGTGCAGTTATTGTTGCCTATCTGTCAGTATTATTGGCACAGATTTATTGTTGATCTGGTTTCTTGTTCTCTTTGCAGGGGTCTAGGCTTCACCATTGCTGTTATACTGGCTCTGGCCTTCATTGAGAGACCCTCCTCTCTAACCTACACCTCAGACATTCGTTTCAAACCCAAGCCCTGGGAGCCACCCTGTGGACTGACAGAGGGGATTGAGATCGTCTGCCTTTGTATCTTCATCCTAGATGTCACTGTGAAGGTATAAATAATAATATATGTGTTTTTAGTGCTGGGCAAAGATTAATCGCAATTACACTTTCCAAAATAAAAGTTTGTTTTGACATAATACATGTGTATGTGCGGTGTATATTTATTATGCATATAGAAATACACACATGAATGCATGTAATTGAAATTTTTTTTTATTTATAGATTCATCGATTATACTTTATATATTAGATTAGTGCTGTCAGATGATTAATCGCAATTAATCGCATCCAAAATAAAAGTTCATATTTGCAAAATATATTTTTGCATACTGTGCATATTTTTGTGTATATCAATATATGCATGACTATATTGTATAGAATGCTTGTTTATATTTATATATATAAATATTCATATATTATACAAATTTACAAATATTACAAATTACATATATATTTATTTTGTATATTTCTGTATTTTATGTACAGTATGTGTCTATTTATAAATATATACATAAATATACACAGTACACGAGTGTATATATAATGTAAATAGAAAATGTTATCTTAGATGTTAATAATCATTTGACAGCACTTATTTAAATATTAAATATATATTTACATGATACAAATTATATCTATATATGATTCTATCTATCTATCTATCTATCTATCTATCTATCTATCTATAATGACTTTTGGAGCATTTAAACAAAGCATATTTATTAAACAGATATATTTATTAAAGTAATATTTTAGTCACCAAACATATTTAGAAATTGAAAGATAATACAATTAAATTCAAGCAAAATATTGCAAAAAACTACAAACTAAAAAATTTCAACTAAATTTTTCAATTTTTTAGCTTCTCTTGATTTTTACCTTTTTTTTTTTATTTTTTTTTTTTTTTTTTTTGTATTTAATATTTTTCTATAACATATATATTTGTGTGTACTAGTTTTTGGACCGTTATCGTAAGTTATTTTGTTAGATAAGCTCCAGATTTGGCTTCAGTACTGACTAATCTAATGTATATGCACAAATATAATATTGCATAGCTTCCTATAAAATATGAATTTAAAAGATAGATTTGTGAGGGGTGACTTTATATATGCTGAGCACTGTATATGTAATACACACATATACACACATATCATATATTATATTTTGGATGCAATTAATTGCGATTAATCTTTGCCCAGCACTAATAAATATTTTTTTATATTATTTAAAATTATACACTTGGAATACTCATGTTGGAATATTCGATCAAACTTTATTACAGACTCAACGTCCAAATCTAAAAAAAACCCTAAAAACATTAAATCCATAACATGTAACATAGACAATAACAATTTACGAAATACAGCAATACCAATGTTTCCACAACTCTGACTGATAGAGTGCCTCACAATAATCTCATTTTTAGAAGCATTGATCCATATCCTGTAGAATTAAATGGATAGTTTACTCAAAATTTTGTCATTATTTTCCATCCAAACCTGACTTTCTTGTGTTGTTTGGAATACAGTGTTCAAGTTGGTCTTATCCATTTTGAGGAATTACCCTTTTAACAAGAACTTTTACAAAGTGCCTCTATTATACTTTTTCCAGATATTACCTTTTATGTACTGTGCAATGTTGTTGTTTGTGAATGTTAAAGGGCTGCAACATTTCAAAGATGTAATTTTAGTGATACTGAATTCTTGAATTAACCATTTCAGACACTATGAGAAAAAAGAGATAATGCTCCAGTGAGAAAATGTGTCTTTTTGGACTTTGGGTGAATGTAAACCCATTAGAGATGACCTCCAAAACAAAATCTGTAACCTTTAAAATTGCATAATAGTGACACTATGAACTACCATCTTTTATTGTGTAATGTTCCATATGTTGCTTAACATTGCAATAAAAATAACATATTGGATTCATTGTTTGTTTTTCAGGGTTATCTGATAGGATGGGAGGAGTTTCGCGTGAACAAATGGCTGTTGGCTTATTTAATAGTGATCACAGCGTCGGTTATTGATTGGATGTTAAGTATTTGCATGCTGTGCGATGAGGTGAGTTTATGAGCATCTGTTTTACTTTATCATTCATCTGTTTACACTACAACTACAGTTAAAATTTGTCATTTTTAAGTCATATTGGTCAATAAAGTTACTATTACATCTGAAAATTAATTAATAAACAAATCACTTCACTCTGACAAATGAACAGACCTGTTATAGATTGTTAAAAGATGGTTAGTTGTTAAAATAACTGATTGACTGTTAACATATTGTTCAAATTTTAATCAGTAAATTAAATAATATATATATTTTTAAAAACATTTAACATTTTTAAACATTAATAATACAATCTCTTAAATGTTTATTTATCAGTTTGGACTGAATTATCAGATTTTGTTCTTAAAATTAATGTTAAAAATGTATTTATTTATTTATTTTTAAGTCTCTATACACCTAAAATGAGAAGTAACCTACATAGGAAGTCTCAAAATTAATAACAGACCAAAATGTTAAATAAAACATTCTCATGCACATTAAAAATGACATAAAATAAGCTAATTAAGGGAAAAAGATAATTATAGTTCCTTCAAATATTCTCTTAATAAATACTGGGCATGTGTTGAGAGGCAGGATTGACTCAACAGCAGTCAGCCTCAGATAGACCGACTGTAATGTTGCCCTGTAATTCCGTCCCGCAGAATTTAAGAGTCAGGAGACTGATTCGCCCATTTTTCCTCTTACAAAACTCTTCCCTTATGAAGAAAACTCTAAAATGTATCAAAAGGACCCTTCCAGAAATAGCAAGGTAATGACTATTCTTTTATGGGGCTTTCCAACAGCCTTCATATCATACTGTATTTTGACTTCACAATTTGGATGCTGTTTCAGTCTAATATTGTACAATTATGTTATTAAACACTAAACAAAAGTATTCTCGCTCTTTCTCTTTCAGTGTGATCCTGCTCCTGGCATTACACATCTGCTTATTCACCATGATCGGAATGCTGATCTTTGCCAAATCAGATGTAATAAGTTATCACAAACACACATAATACAATTTCATTCTTTTATAAGCACTTATATGCATCTAAGTATTAATATGAATAAACCCCTAATGCTTCATAAGTGTGTAGTGTACAGTACACACAACACGTAATAGCGTGTGTGAACATAGGCGCTTAACACTTTTATTTTACTAATATTCATCCCTGTCCAGTATCTGTGATTTTTTTTATTTTTTTTATTTATTTATTATTATTTTTATTATTTTTATTTTTTTCTCTCTTTGAAAATTTCTCTCGGAAACAGTTGAACTGTTTAAAATAAAGATGTAAATAACTTTGAACTAGGGATGCACTCAATATTTGGCCACCATTTTTAGTTTTTAGCCAAAAATGTGAGCCGAAAAAATCAGTTGTTTTAATATCATCCTACTAAAATATGTTATTGAGTTAAATTGAAAAAAGTCTTACAAAATGACTTTATACTTTTTAATAAAATAATGGTAACACTTTACAACAAGGTTGTATTACTTATTGTTAGTTAATGCATTTACTAACATGAACAAACAATGAACAATACATTTATTTAAGTATTTATTCATTTTTGTTAACATTAGTTAATAAAAATAAAGTTGTTCATTATTAGATCATGTTAACTCATGGCACATCAACTAATGTTAACACGCATGAATTTGTTGAACTATGATTAATAAATATTGTACATGTATTGCTCATTATTAGTTCATGCTAGTAAATACATAAACTAACATTAAGTAACGAAACCTTTTAATACCAAAAATAATAAATAATACTTTTTAAAGTATTTTTCGATTTGGCACATACAGAATTTCCAGTTGGTTTTCGCTCAGAATTTTAATTTCCTTGCATCTTTACTTTTTACATCCTTAGCGCTCATTCACACCGAACGCGTCTTTGCTTCTTAAAAAACGCGAGACACAGTGGTTCGGAATAGTCAAAAAAAAAAAAAAAAAACAGCACAGCATAGCAGAGTGCCTGTAAACAGAAACTAGCAATGATTGTCCCACCTCCGAGCTCTTCTGATTGGTCCACTGCTATGGAACTGACAGTGATGAGCAGCACTGCATGTGAATGTTGAAGATCTTTTAACTTAACACAGCGTCTAAAAACGGCGGACCTCGCGTGCGCATCGCTGTAAAAGATGCAAGACGTGAGCGTAATGGTCACACATGTCTGTCAAGTGCATGTTTGCATTGAAAAACAATGCAAAAGTAGTGCGTTGGAAAGTAAAAATGCATTCTGTGTGAACCGCCCCTTACACATGCACTTGTCACTGTGGGCTTCTGTTATATTGTTAGTAAGAATCTTTTTTTGGCCGTCTTCAATAATTTGATGTTGTAACGAATCTTGTGTTTCTTTTCCATCAGTTAAATAACACCTCACTTCAATGCTGCTTGACACCTTGTGGACAAACTAAGTAGTTCATAAACAATTTAAAGCACAAACGTGATCCGAATTTTAACGAAAAACCCGACAGACCCGAGACAGAAAATACCTGATAAAAAAATTACACCCAAATAAAATTACATCCAAATCCAACGCTTGACGCCCTTTATTTTAGACTGGACTTGAACTACATTGACCTGTGCACAGCCACGAAGTCCGTAGGAAAATAAGCTAGTGGGCTGTTGACTTATTTGGCCACTTAAATCATTTCTTTATTTATTTACATATATATCATTACTTATTGCCTTTCTACTGAATACAAGTTTTTTTGGCTTTCAATTGTGACTAGTTTATTGGAAATACATTTAGCTCCTCTTTGTTGAGGGTCCTAAACAAATAAAATAAAACAGCGTATAACTGATAACTGTTCAGGTCTTAATGGGTCCATATGTGAAAAGCACTTTTAATTTAAATTAACTGAGGCAACTGGTTTTGGACGCTTCAGGTCGGATATCTGTTTTTGTAGGTCCATGTGGTATCATGAAGACCTCTAGTACCATAGTGTACGTGCAAAAAAAAACAAAATAAAAAACAATATTTGGATGTAAACCCAAATATAAGCTTTGAAACATAACTTGATTGTATGATTTGGAGATTAATTATTTCTTAGTGCAGCTCGTGGAAGAGAGATGTGCAGTTTATTTTACTAAGTGGATAATAAAAGAAGAAAATAAACTCATAAAGGCAATGCTAACGAAAATGGAAACTTTGTCATATCTAAATACAGAAAGGTGAGGTGTGGGGTCTTTTGACATAAGCTAGGAAGCAGCCACATTGTAACCATAAAAATCATTGTAGTAGAAAACCACACAACTATATGCAGAAAACCTCAACATCCTGACAGCAATTTTATGCACTGGCAAGCACAACTGACTTAAAATGAGCCTAAAATGACATATTTTGTAATGACATTATTTAATTTTATGGCATTATTGGCTTCAATCCTTTTTTATTGTGAAAATATGTATTTTTCTTTTTAGGCATAGCAAGTCAATGGACAATAGTTGTTTGTCATGTAACCAATGGAAAAAAAAAATTTAATGGGCTAATAATATTGACCTTTTACATAAAAAAAGTAAAATATATATCTAAAAAAAAAAAA